>JAYKKM010000011.1:1542500-1607500 GCA_035772405.1 Chrysogorgia sp. JL179-B06
TTTTCATCCTGCTCTGAAGTTCACGTGGGAAATCAGCGAGACCTCTGTGTCGTTTCCTTGATATTTTAATTTCGATTAATGGTGATTCGCTGAAAACGTCGGTCTCGTACAAGCCTACTGACTCCCATAGTTATCTTCTATTTTCATCCTCTCATCCCAACCACACTAAGCAATCCATCCCTTACTCTCAATTCTTGCGTCTTCGCCGCTTATGTAGCGACGACCAAGATTTTCAAGTCAAATCAATGGAAATGAGATCTTTTTTTGTCCAACGTGGTTACCCTACCAACCTTTTAGACCTCGCCGTTCAGAAAGCTTTTCTCGTCCCCCGTTTAGACGCCCTTGAACCATCTTTGGAACGAGTTTCAAACAATAAAATTCCTTTAGTTCTAACATTTCATCCTTTCAATTTTAAAGTTAAAAATATTATTAATCGGAATTTTCACATTTTACAAAATGATCCTGAGACGTCAGCCATTTTCACCGACAACCCTTTGGTATCTTTTCGCCGTAATAAAAACATTCGTGACTCCTTAGTACATAGTGCCCTTAAACAAAATAACCTCGGCACCAGCGGGAACATTTTCTTGCGGCCGTTCCCGCTGTAACACATGCGCTTTTCTCAATCCCACTACAGTTATTACTGCCCCCAAATTCGACCACACAATCCGTCATGCTTTTTCATGCACGTCCACCAACATAATTTATTGCATTTCATGCGATAAATGCCCTAAAATCTACATCGGTGAAACTGGGCGAACGTCTTTCAGACAGGTTTGCTGAACATCTTCGTTCCGTGAGGATCAATGATGGTGACAAACCTGTAGCCCGCCATTTCAACAGCTCCAACCATTTGGTTTCAGACATGAAAGTCTGTGCCATCCTTCCCATCTCCGGTGGCAACGATAACCGCAAGCGTCAAGAGAAGCGTCTCATTTTTAAACTTGGCACCACACATCCTCTTGGTCTTAACGAACGTTTTTCTTTTATTTAATTTTCCCACAAGTTTTTGGTTATTTTAGTTTGCTTGGAACCTTTATTATTATTAATTTTTTATTATTCGCGTATGCACTTTCATTCCTTTTCAAGTTTTTGTTTCTTATGCTAATATTATCGCCTAATCCCCTTGAATATTGGACCTGTCATTTCTCCCGCCCCCTCATCTGCTTGCTGATCGACTGTTAAAAATAGAAAATGATCTAACGTTTCCCATCTCATTAATTATTAGTTTGTTTTATCTCCCGTGCATTTGATTGGCTACTTTCTACTTGTGACAACCCTTTTGGCATATATATAAGCCCTATTTATTTCATTTCATCTCGTCTTACTCTGATGAAGGGTTCCGCTCGAAACGTCAGTATCTCGTCACTAAATTCTTGGCAGTTTACCACCTTTTCACTTTGCTATATATTCAAAACACTGTCTACGCAGCACTCTACTTTTTTACTATATATATATATATATATATATATATATATATATATATATATATATATATATATATATATATATATATATATATATATATATATATATATATATATATATATATATATATATATATATATATATATATATATATATATATATATATATATATATATATATATATATATATATATATATATATATATATATATTATATATATATATATATATATATATATATATATATATATATATATATATATATATATTATATATATATATATATATATATATATATATATATATATATATATATATATATTACCTATATATATTACCTATATATATATATATATATTACCTATATATATATATATTACCTATATATATATATATATATATATATTACCTATATATATATATATATATATATACGGTATATATATATATATATATATATAATAATCTCACAAACAAACAAATACCGCCAACGCGCAGTAAGAAATGTATTCACTTTTTAAGGAAAATACATTTATTTACATGAATAAGAGAAGAATCGAAGTTGCTTTTTTTCAAACTATTTAAAATGTTGCAATTCATAACAAAAATGGCAGCTTTGCAGGTGCATTCTTTATTCTGTGCACAACTTTCGAACAATCATTCACACGTTTTCTTATTGATCTTTTGTCCCTATGCACCGGAACATAGTATTTTTTAAGACCGCGCTGTCGATCACCTTCAATATAAAGACGTGCAATGTCTGTGAGGGCGGAATCGCACTGCATCACTGGAGGGAAACACCAATCGATCTTTGCACGCGAGGCTAAAACAACCAAACTTTGGCCACCTTCCATTTCCTGCTTCTCAACCACTTGGTAAAATGATTCTGCAACGGCCTCTGTTGCTGTTTTGGCATACATGATGTCGAAAAGGAGAGAGAATTCGTTGCCAACCATGGTGTAGAACAAGGAGTCGGTGTAGAGCGCTTTGATGATGACGGCTTGTAAGGTTTCGCCATTGCTCAGCTCCATGCAGAATACTTCTGCCAGAGAAAATTCACTGGCTGTAGATTTGGTGGATTTGCAGAACTTTACGCGTTGAATTACTGCACTGGCAATCTGAATTTTCCCTAGGATTACTTTTCTTTGTACAGCTGATCTTTGGTTGTCCTCCACCACCTCCACTCGACGGAAAAACTTGGGGAAATGAGAAAGAAAAAGCTTCCCCCAAACTACTTCGATCAACGTCGACTTTAAACGCAAAAAAACTGCAGACGAAAGGTCATTGGAAAACTCCATATTTTTCTCCTGAACATGGGGCAACTGGGCAACAAATTGCACGCATCTTAAAATTTTCAGCTCCTAGAGACGAGAATTCCTTCTTATTCACAGGGTGGATATCGGTCTGCCGTGTACCGCATATTCCATCGAAGAGTACACCAAAATCCAGACAATGGTGTAGCAGCTGGTTGAGTGGTGGATAGCATGTGTCGAACCTGTGTTCCAATTCTGCAATGAGGCCTTCTCCGAGCTGCTTAAGGTCGTTCAAGCAATCTTTCCACTCTCTTGCTTTCCAGTTCAATGGTTGTCCACTTGCATCTTCCACGACAGTGGCGGAAATTGTGGTGGGGTGGGGGGGCAACCGCCCCACCACCTGTCGTCAAATCGCTAATTTGTCGGAATTTTCCACTTTTTGTCGGAATTTCGGAAATACTTAAGGAATATATTGAAAATGGGAAAAAATGTTACAGAACTTATAAATATCTCACGTTATCTTGTAAAACACATGCAAAATGAGGAGCCATCTAGTAATCTAGTGGTTACCACACATGTGTATGAGCTGCGAGACATGTCAGGTTCAAATTCTGTGTCGGACCACCACCACTGCGGGTCTTAAAAATAATTGAGGAGAAAGTGCTGCCTTTGCAATAATACCAGCAAATGGTAAGACTTTCGAGTCTTCTTGGATAACGACCTTAAATCGGAAAGGCCCTCGGAACCCCTATAATTGGCCTTCTAGCCTGTTGGGGTATTCCGTCCTCCTATAAGAGTGATAAATCTAACAAACTAATTAAACTAAATAAAAAACTTATTACAATAGTACCACTGCAAACCAAAATAAAGAAATAGCGATCGAAATATGTCGAAAAGTCTAAAAAGAGTGAGGATTGAAACCCGTCCTGCAAAGAGTATTCGACAGCGACTACAAGCGCAAAAAAGGTTAAAACATTAATTTGTGTATCCAAACCATTTTTAGTTTCTTTATTTGTCCATTTTTGTTTGCAAAAAAATTGGTTATGTATTGAATAAACCTGTCGGAAATTTAAGAGGCTTTGCCCCACCACCGAAAAAGGCGAATTTCCGCCACTGTTCCACGATTAGCCATCCCTCTACCAACTCGCACCTGCCATACTTCTTATTGCGAATATCAGCTAAGTGTTTGTTTAATCTTGGTGACATGCTAGCAGACGGAATATCGTTCTCCATTTCTGCAACAAACTTCGTTAGCTGATCTTTCACGGCGGGGATGTAATATTCAAACTTCCATCCTGGGTACCATTGAGCTTGAGACTGGAGTATGAGAACGACAAGAGGCCACAAGAGATAAGCACACCCAAAAGATCAATGACAAATTCTTGACCATAGAGCTTGTAGCCAACTTCAAGACGATTATCGTGATCTTTAAACGTCTCGATGTAAACTTCCAAACTCTCTTCAAGATTCTTCAAAGAAAGGTAGCTTGAACTCATGAAGCGCTGATGTGCGTAAGCGTTGGTGACTCGAAATGGAAGAGACAGTTCCTTGGAGGTTTCAACAGCAACGCTATGCATCTTCCCATGACCAAACAACTGGTGATAAAGCGCAGTTCGTTTTAGAAGTCGATTCACGACATCAGAATCTTTAAACTTTGCAAACACTTTATCCACCCACTGTCCTGGATCCCATTGCGTTGGCCACCAAAATACATCCATGACTTCAGGGTTGCTGTCCTTGAGTGCATCTATCAGAGGTTTATTCATAGCGCTGATAAACCTTGCATTGACATAAGCAATGCGCGCTCCTTTAACCCGACACGCACTTCCACATCGCGAAAGATAGCTTCGGCAAGAGCTGCTCCAGTACCACCAGTACCATCTGCATGTTCGTAAACTTGCTTCATGCCAAGTGGAATTCCTTGTCGTTCACCGTCGACACCTGGCAAATCATAGAGACTTGGTTCGTAACGCGGTGGTTTGTGGACTTGTCAGCAGTCACATAGAAGTGGGGTGGCATTCCTGTATTTGGAAGAGGTGTTGAAAGGAACTCTGTGGTCTTTTTGTCAACATAGGCACAGGCGGCAAAGATCATTTCCGGGAACAATTTTCTGGAGTTTTGAAACACAGGAGACACATTGCCATTCGTGTGTTTTCATGTCCATGTTTAGCCCGCTTAGATGGTTTAGTCGTTGATCCTGGACCGGTCCACTAGCAGTCGGTCTTTTAAAAAAACTGGCGAACACTAGATAAAATATACTGAAATTAAAATCAAATAACATTCTAACTAAAAATAAGCAATCATTGCACGGCAGTATTGCGGCAAGGTTGTGACAAGTTTGTGTTGAGTAAAATTATTACCTTGAGCTGAGCATGGTTTTGGCGTTCTGACCACTTCTTTCTTTTCCCAACAGTTTTTACAAGTGACGGGTGTAGAGAATCCTTCTTCTTCACCTGTTTTGCCACACGGTTCTATTGCATGACACAGATTTTTGCATATTAAGCACCAATGATGGCCACAATCCTGCTGACAAGTTACGCACTTAGGAGTCGGCTCCATAGCTGATAGCTATACTAGTCATTGAAGAGTAAAAATAAAATAGACTTTCGGAATGTAATTTGAAATTCAAAAGTCTCAAGTTGGTGAATAGTGAATAGTATAAGAAAACAACAATTTTGCATGAGCTGCTGTATAATTATAAATTAAGGAAGGTCACTGCCGATTTTATTTAAAAGGCTAGGTCGCAGATTATAAGATGTCACTGAATAAATTATAAACTCACGGCGAAAAATGTTTCCAATGATAAATCAAAAATTAATTATGATAAAATAAAATTAGACAGTTAAAAAGTGAATTCTCAAGCGATTCCAACGACGGTATCCATGAAACGCTAACTTGAAAATAGCCAGAGAAATGTTCGAAAGAGTTTTAGGTTGAAATTAAATGTCTGGCAAAGGATAATAATTAAATATTGTCTCGGCGAGAAATAAACAACAGCTGTAGTTTGAAAAATCAAGGATAGAGATTAACCAAAATAGCACCAGAAGAAAGAGAAAACTTTACCTGATCAATAAAGGTATAAATCAGCAGTAGACGAATAATGTTGAGAGTTTGTTGTTGCTAGGGGAACCAAACACCGCGGAATATTTAAATGATGTGCACGTGGGGAAGACCAACTTTAATACCGGCGGAGAAACTCACGAACGATTTGTAGCGTACCGAATCACACACTTCGAGGCTTTCAGACAGAATATAGTGGTATTATTTCTACAAACTATTCTACGTAAAGGAAGGGCGTTATAATCAGGAAGGGCGTTATAATCAGGAAGGGCGGTACGGGAAAAAGGAGCGTCAAAGTCGCTAAATCTAATTATTCTAATTCGTTACAGAACGTAAGGAGCAGCGGATTAAAAAATTAATAGAGCAGTAGACAATCATAATTGAGATGTATAATGTATTAAACAAGTTTATCCTTACCTTAACGTTTTCGGTCCTTCGGCGGCTCGACGTGAGCAGTGCCATGTAGCCTCGCGGAACAAACTTTCCAGTCTGGATATCGACTATACTTTATTATCGACTTATTTTATTATCTTCACCATTGTGCAAAAAACAACCTAACATAGATTACATTATATAGTAATAAAACAATGGCAGGGTGACCGCAACAGCATAGCCAATTACTATTATTACTATTCGGTCTCACTCTGAGACTACTGACTCAAATTTAAAGGCACAAGTTCAAATATCAATAAAATCTAACGGGACTTGACCAATGGCATTAGGCCGTGAGCATTTGAAATTCATAACATTTGCCATGCAAAATGGCAGGTCCGTGGCAAGCGCGACATATGCTAATGTTGAGTCTTTGACATTCATGAATACTATAGCAGACAGCAAGACGCTACTGATAACATAGGCTAAGTTTTGACAGCTATTAAAGAAGAGTTTGTAGACTTGGAAGCCTCTGCGGAGGAGAGAGGACTTACTTACAGCAACACAAGACTTCCCTAGTTTCTTTACACTTGCATGCTGTGGAATATGAAGATCTCGACGCATAAATTTCTGCTCAAGAAGCTCGAAGTACTTCGAATTTCATTCAAATGCTCCTCCAAAGAAATCAGTTGACGACTGCTTAATCTAAATGATTTCGCTGCTCTGAAAATCAGATGCTACGCGTTCGAAAACGCTTAGAAAACGCATGACCGATACACAGCTAGTGTCCAAAGTGAGTGATCAAGTGACTGACCTAGCTTCGTAGAATAAATTAAATCCTCAGCAGATCAGTCAGAATAATTAATATCAATGCAGGAGCCAATCAGATGGCTTATATTCCAGAGGCATTTCAGTCAGATCAGTCAAAATGATGTAACACTGAGTTGCGTCCAATCTAATTGCTCTGCAGATCAGTCAAAATGGTAATTATTACTCCGTAATATTAATTATTATGAAACGTTGTTTTTGTCTGATTTAAATAAATTCTATATCGAAATTACTTGAATCTGGCGAATCGAACGCTGTACGTTTCGTCTACTTAAAATATAAATATCAGATGTTATATGAGAAAATGCGTAAGCGAGTAAAGTACCCAAACCTCGTCTTTAAATTAAAATCAAAGGACATGGCTTCAAGATCTATTCGACGTTTACCCGGTGATTCAATGCTTTTATGTCCATTAAAGCGATATAATTTCGTAAAAGATATGTTTCGTATACCTTGCCGTTGATTTTTATAAACGTTTTGTCACACGAAGACCTTCAATCAAACAGATATTAGAAAAAATAGCATTGCCGTGTTTACTGTTTACATTAAAATTCGCGTGTCAGGCGTTATGCATTGGGAGGGCTGAGGGTGGGCTAGCCTGCGTGCGACGGCTGATTTTTCTTTGCATGCTGATGCGCTCTGATATAAAGAGAAACGGTCCAAAATATGAAATTTTATAAACCTTTGAGCTGAAAAATCACCGCTCAGAATGCAGGAAATGCCATTTACGGGAATCTATATTTTAAAATTTTCCGGGGGGCATGCCCCCGGACCCCTCTAGAAAGCCTCGCGGACCAGCTTCGCCACTGAAGGTAGGTTTGGATTTTTTCACGCTTGCACATTTTTACATCAGTTGCGTGACTGATTTGACTTACGCTAAATCCGCCGCTGTGACTTATAGAATTTAAAAGTCAAAACCATGACTTTGTACAACAATGATGATTTATATTTATTCAGCAATGGAAGTGGTTTAGGGTTGGTTTACATGAACCCGGCTAGGCAGGATGTAGCCTGCGTAGCAGATGGTCGTTTGGGGGAGGGGGGTTATATTCGGGACACGGAATAGTTTAGTTTATTAGATTTATCACTCTTTGGTGAACGGATTACCCCAACAGGCTAGAAGCCCAATTGATAGTGGTTCCGAGGGCCTACGATTTAAGGTCATTATCCGAGAAGAATACAGCGAGGAATACAACGAGGCGGAAAACCGTCTGCCGGGTTTGGGTAGGTTTTTCATCGCCGCCCCTTTTAATTATATTATACAGACAGCCAATTAGAAGAGAGATGAGATATGATGCTTGACATTTGACCTTTGACACAATGCTTGACCAGACGACGAAAATTATCCATTCCCGTTTATACTATCTATCATGAGCAAGAGCAGCACTCCCACGAAAATTGTACTCGATAACTCAAGGCCAAGGGTAGGAAACCGAAAGCTGAAAGCGTCAACGAAATTTGGAAATTTGAAACTTCTTGCGTATCCTCTGAAAATCTGTTTAACGCACTGTGTAGAAAGGATTGCGCCAGCCAGAAAAGTTTAGCCTGCGCCGCAGAACTTTGCGCGGAGATAGTTCTTCCTCTTCAAAGAATTCCCGAGCTGTTGGAACGGGTTTGCAAGCCATACTGGCGTAAAATTAGGAATGCCAACGACCTTTTTATATTTTTATCATCTTCGATAAACGTGATTAAAATATGTAGCTCTGAGACTAGAAACAACTAGGATAAAGCGCCATCTACCAACCTGACTGTATCTTCCCCTGAGCGGAGTCCTCAGCGAAATAAAACAAAGGCAAGCCAGCAAATAAAACAAAGGCAGTAGCTAAAAAATCGCTTACAATATATGAATTGTGGTGGAGATTATATTATTTGAGCCATCGTTTCCTTCGAAAGCTGCAGTGGAATGAAGCGATTTCTGCTATCTGATATTATGCTTTTTAGAGGAAACACAACGAGAACACTGATGCAACTATCCGCTTGAGTTTGTTTTGACAAATATCTCCTTCGGTGCCAACAAAAACATAATAAAAATTAACTCTTTCCGAACCCAGTCGGTAAGACGGCCAAAACATATTTCCCTTGCAGCAACTCTTTAATGGCTATTTCTTGCTCTTTCTTTAATATGAACTCACGCTTGGAACAGGCAGACAAGTTCAGCACAGAAATTGCTTCGTCATTAATCCATTCTGAAATATGATATATTTATTTATATTAACTCCACTCCATGATCTCTTGATGACAGCTTAATGGTTTATTAGCCAATCATGTATTTCCAGTCCACCAGCGGACTGGCAATAAAAAACCTACCCAAACCCGGCAGACGGTATTTCTCCTCGCCCCTCATCGCGGGTTTTCCGCCTCGCTGTATTCCGCGTCCCGAATATAACCCCCCTCCCCCAAACAACCATCTGATACGCAGGCTAGGCAGGATGTGACATTTTCATCCTGCCTAGCCGGGAAATTGGGCAGGCAGGATGGCCAGTTTATATGGAAAAATACATTGCCATGAAGCCATTTAGTGCTGAATAAAAATTGTAATGTTTTTTGTAGTAAAGGAATATATGCATACTCAGAAGGCATGTTTATTACAAAATCACCCACCTGGCCGGGATGGAGTGTTTGTATTGGAATTTTCCGTCCTGGCCAGGCGAGATCCCAGCAACAGATGGCAGGATCTCTCCTAGCCCGGGATAGAAGCGGAATAATTTATACACTCAAGATAATTTACAGTACGAGCAGGATCACGGCAAACATCTTGTCCCAGCTAGGCAGGATAATATAAATAGGCCCTTATTTTCATAATAGTGGAGTGATTGCATTATATAAATGTTAGCCATTTTAGGAATACCTATATGCTACAGCAGCATACCTTTCCTCAGTTCCAGTTTGTTTGTATCTTTTTTGCCTTTTGTCTTGTACTTCCATGCAGCTTGCCTAAGGCTCCATTTCTGAAGGCAAACTGGGTTAAATCCTGGGTGTTCTGTTATGCAATTTAACGTGGTACCCGGTGGAAAATCTTGCAAAACAATTTCTCTTCCTAAAGCCTTAACACAGCCTTCAATCTCAGTACAACAATAGCACTCCGACACATTTTGCAGAAGGTCCCGAACACAATTTCCACACTTGCACCTAAAAAGTGTTTTATTAGTCAATAGCAAAGTCAATGGTATCGATACATACACTCATACAGTAGATTGAGTAGAATAGATGGTCTATTTATGTGCTAATTGTACTAACCATTCACTCAATTCTTCCTCCTCATCTAACCGGTCCTTCAATCGTTGTTCTTCTGCTGTGATTTCCTGAATCTCCTCTTCATACTGTGCAGTCCATTCTGCATCAGCTACAGGATCATCAGCACATAAAGCGCTTTCTTCATTGCTTGAATTCGTAGTAAATTCGCGTTCAATTTGTTGTTGTTCATCGCCAGAAACCTCGTCTTCGGAGCTATCAGGCTCAACATTTCTCTCATAATCAGTAATAATTTACATCTGAATCATCAGAGTTGCAAGTAGACTCGGAATTTGATGAACTTGAAGACAGCGAAAATTCGAGAGGTAACCAAATGTGATAGGAAACGTACAAACTGGAATAAAGCTTTATTTATTTTATTTCTCATCAGACAAGACTCAACAACCACCTCAACTCCTCGAGGTGCGCAGTCGACCTGTGCCTCTTGGCACAGCAAACCCTATCGCTCAGCACAAGTTTACTATTAGAAATTATTAGTGCGTAAACTATCGAGAATTTCAAAATAAGTTGATGAGTGTTTGCATACAAAGAATAAAGTGTAGTCATGGTAGTACCTCACTAGGTATTGTTTGAAGCTAGTTTCATATACACATGTAGTTTCATATACAAATCTGCAAGAATTCAGCACCATACTGAAATCTGGACGGTTCTGCTGATTTACACAAACATGCACAGATCTAACTATCAGCGACCATTGTCAGGTGGAGTAGTTCTCGATACCAAGCAACAAGTGCCATTTAACATACACATTGTTATCTGTGAAGATATATACAGTAGAACACAAGTTTTATAACCTGATTTAGCGGTATGCGTATAACAATATCATACAAACTATTATATACAACATCATTTAGATACCATAAACTGTCATGTTATAACATAATTTTGCCTCATAACAATGTTCAGTAACAACCTGCATATAAGAACCTAGATTTTTCCAAGTTAGCCTAAAGTGTCAGTTAGCTTTTCAAAAATGTTGTTACACACATATATAAGACTGAAATGGTTTGCATAAATCAGCATAAATCACATAAATTACTGTAATAAAGATTGCTCCAGAAATTCAATCTTTCGAGCAAACTATGTCAGTGGAAACTGTGGAGGCAGTTCAATTTGATTTGGAAATTTTCATTCAAGAGGTTCAAGACTATCCTTGCCTTTGGAACACGTCACTTCGTGTCTTCAAAGAACATAATAATAAAGCATGGCAAAACATCAGTTTAAAATTTTGTGGAAAGAATGCGCATTTATAGCAGTTGAGCAAGTTGAAGAATTTTAAGTTTGTTTCCCTCCCCAGTTTAGTATACAATTTATTGAGAATTTGTGTTGGTTGAGTGCTCGCACTGAATGGGTATAGTCCTAAGTATCTAGTGACTTATTACGTTATCAGAAGTCTTCCAGAACTCTACGGTCCGAATCTAAAGAGCTTTTGACACAACCGAGAATGCACACGAAGAGTTTTGGTGACAGAGCTTTTGCTGCATGTGCCCTGTAAGGTCATTCATTGTCCTGATGATCATGTTCTTGGAGAATGTGAGCAGTGTAATTTGCAGTGGTACTTTCAATTTGTACTTCAAAATTTAATCAAGCTTAGAAACGACGACTCTCCTTTTACAACCAAGAAGTCAAAGAGCTCCTTGCTATCCTCAAGTAATCTCTGGGCTGAAGCACAGCTAGTGAAAGGGATATTTCTGTCTACTCCAAGCTGCCACTATATATCACTACAACAGTTACATATTAACATACCCAAACATTACTGATATATAGCGACTGCCACATAGGCAATACAGGTAACACATATCAATCGATCAAGTCATATCAAGCGAGAAGGTCATTAGCAGTGTTACCATAGCGAAACCGCATCGCATTCTTCATTCGAACTCTGTTCTTGTACGAGTATCATCGAAAGTTTTGGCGTGTGTTTGGAAAGTATTTAACTGGATTTATTCTCATAATAATTCATCATCGTAAAGGTATAAGAGAACCGATAGTATTACCCCACCCAGCACTAAACCGAGCTAACCCGTGTGTGTAATTAAGATTAAAAAAAAAACACTTATCTGTGGGTAAGCGAATAAACAGCGATTGTAATATCATTTCAGCATGCTTCCGTTCGTTACGCTGATCTAATTTTAAAATTGGCGCCATTTTTCGCAACAGACCCAATCGGATGTCGAGCAACGCACGTCATGCATACGTATAAGTACAGTTCGAACATGCACTCCCATAAACATTCAGGACAATGGCTGAGAGAAATGGCTGAGAGAAATGGCTGAGTGTGCTAGAAGGTACAGAGAAAAAATCAAACAAGATTGAGAGAACTCCATAAAATTTAAAAATACGTAATGGACAGACACCCAGAGGTATTGTTGGAGTACAAAGGTTAATTTCTACAACAACCACAATGACAGTCGTAAGGACACAAAGGACAGCCGCAAGGACTCCAACAACAACAAATTGCCGATATTATGGATTTATTAGACATTGACATGTTCCAATAAATGTTTTCAAACTATTTACAATTATTTACAAATATTACAAAACTAGTAACCGTATCGAACCGTGTTGAAGTTATCTATAATCACACGTTTATTATACACTACCCGATAATTTTATGTTACTGTTTTGTGATAATTCGCTTCCCACTGCGATGATGAGAGCTTGGAAGGAGATGGTACTCCATACAAAACAAAGACATTCCCGATCATTTCGTTGTACGTTGTCAATTAACACTTGCAAAACCACCATTAGTGAAGAAAGAAATACAGTATCGCAAGTTGAGATGTATGGATAAAACTGCGTCATGCAAAGATATTTCAAACTCCCCGTTGTTGACTTTGGATGATTCTAGTACTGTATCAGATCTGGTTGATCTGTACAATACGGTACTATCTTCTCTATGCAGAAACATGCGCCTTTAAAGAAACGAATTATTACCTTGCGACCGGCAGCACCATGGTACTCTGATGAGATTAAAAAAGAAAAATCAAAAAGACGTAAACTTGAACGCTGCTGGCGTGCAACAAGATTAACAATTGACAGGGAACTCTATGTTAATCAATGCAACACTGTCAATACTTTGATTTTCATATCAAAAAAGAAGTTTTATTCTTCTATCATTGCTGAAAACAAATCCGATCAGAAGATCCTTTTTTTATCCTTTGACAAGCTAGTAAATCGGAAATCAGAAAAGAAGTTACCATCTTGTGAAAATGCCGAAGAACTAGCTAACAAGTTTGCAGACTTCTTTGTGGAAAAGATTGTGGTAATTAGAAGCAATCTCATCAATGATAATGATCAGGAATATTCTTTCCCTGATGAGACTTTGTGTCTTTATGAGCTAACAGATTTTAATCCTACTACTGTGAATGAGCTTTCTACACTCATTGTTACTTCTGCTTGCAAGTCATGCGTCCTTGATCCATTACCAGGTCATGCCATGAAAAACTGTTTTCAAGTACTTCTACCCGTAATAACTAGGATGTCAATCAATCCTTAGCTGAAGGTGTGGTTCCAAAATCAATGAAAGAAGCTGCATTGTCACCTTTATTAAAAAGATATCTCTTGACCATGAGCATTTTCCTAATTTCAGACCTATTTCCAACCTTCCTTTCATTTCCAAATCGACAGAGAAAGTGGTGGCATCCCGTGTTACTGAATATGTAAATGATAACAACTTGAATGAGCTATTTCAGTCGTCATACAAGCAAGGTCACAGTACTGAAACTGCCCTACTACTTAGAGTACAAAATGATATTTTGCGAGCTATTGACAGTGGTGGTTGTGTCATCTTACTTTTGCTGGACCTCTCGGCAGCCTTTGATACTGTCGACCACACGATATTGCTCTCTAGGCTTGAGTGTAAATTTGGAATTAAAGGAAAAGCTCTGGCCTGGCTACGTTCTTACCTAACTGATCGATGTCAATTTGTGGTAATTGATTGTAAAAGATCTGCCAGTCGTGGTCTGTTTTGTGGAGTTCCACAGGGTTCTGTTTTGGGACCCTTACTCTATCTATTGTATACCTCACCGTTGGGAGATATTGTGAGAGATTATGGCCTGTCGTTCCATCTATATGCAGATGACACCCAGATATACGTGACCTTTCAACCTCTCATCGAAGGCGACTTGGAAATATCTAAAGCTGCATTGGAGGCATGTGTACGCGACATATCTATCTGGATGGCGATAAACAAATTAAAGTTTAATGATGACAAATCTGAACTATTGATTTTAACAGCTCGCCATCATCCTCAGCACTCCATTGATAGTATTGTTGTTGGCAATGATACAGTCATTCAGTCCCAGTCTGTCAGAAATATAGGAGTTATATTTGATAACACTCTGACGATGGAAGAACAAATTGCTGCTATATGTAAATCAGCCTTCTTTCATATCAGAAACATTGCAGAAATCAAGAAATATTTATCCTTTCAATCCAGCCAAATATTAATCCATGCCTTCATAACTACTAAGTTGGATTATTGCAACTCTCTTCTCTATGGCCTACCTGATTACTTGATCCAGAAACTTCAATATGTACAGAACTCGGCTGCACGATTACTTACAGGTTCTTGCAAATATGAGCATGTCATTCCCATTCTCAAAGATATTCACTGACTACCTGTGCGACAAAGAATAATTTTAAAGTTCTCGTTCTAACCTTTAAAGCACTTAATAACAAGTCCTCTCCTGAATACATAAAAGACCTACTACAGCCCTATAAACCTTCTCGTAACCTTCGTTCCTCTTCGAAGAATCTACTTTTTGTTCCAAAGTTCAAATTGAAAACCTATGGTGCTAGGGCTTTTTCTGTCTGTGCTCCTATTTTGTGGAATAGTTTGCCAGACGATATCAGACAATCCACATCATTAGACTTTTTTTAAAGTACATATAAACCCAAATTCGTTTCTGGCTCAAACGAAAGAGGAGAAGGATAGAAGGTCTTTTGCAGATTATTTGATCGAGTAAAAATGAAAAACAAAGATTCTACAAGCTCCCAAAGTTGGATATTTTGATTTCATGACTGGTAGTACGGAGTCTGGGTCGAGAGTTGTTTGTGACGTCTATGTAGTCACTCGTTTTACTTCCGGCCGAGAATTACTATGGTTTTCATAGTAAAAACGTGAAGAAACATTGTTCTTGTCGAAGCGTATTGCCGATGTAAAATTCAAATTCAGGAAGTCATTCTTTGTCTAATAGTTCATATTTTAACGCGGAATACGATTATGAAGTGGAAATAGTGGGAGAAGCGACAGAAGATGAGAATAATGTCGTCGAAGATGTGGTCCGCGTCGACAGTATGTTGCAGCCATTATGATGCATATGTTATCCAGCCGAATCAGACAAGCGTCGTTTGCGCTTCGCCAGCTTCGATATAAAAACCACTTTCAACATCTGAAAGCTAAGGCTGAACCTCGTCGACCGCTTGTGACTCTGTGAATGATGGTATGTGCGCATCTACTCAAGACTCTGCTGCAAAGTGAAATCTATCTCCACGGGTTGTTTCAAAAGGCATGGTCCTTACCATAAATATTCACTCTTGTGATGCTGTTGGAGAGCGTTACACCATTCTAAACCAGACAGAGAGTTATTCTTTGTCTAATAGTTCATATTTTAACACGGAATACGATTATCAAGTGGAAATAATGAGCGAAGCGACAGAAGATATTGTCGACGAGACGACGACAAAGATATGTTGTTACAGGCTTTCAGCCGAATCTGGGCGTCGTTTGCGCTTCGCCGGCTTTGGTTACTATAAAACTACTTTCAACATCCGAACCTCATCGATCGCTTGTGACTCTCACATTATTTTTGTTCTCTAAAATAATTAAATGTTTCTTATTACAGCGTCGCGAAAAGCTTCCAGTCCCACGCAGGAAACATGATACACATGCATATAAAAGGCATAAAATGTATCGGCGCTGGCGCATAATATTTATCTCCTAACTGGCGGCGTCTCCTTTTCGGTTTTTCGACATCGGCTTCTCCTCGATCGTTTCTATGGATTGTTGGAACGACAGCAATTCCTAGTTCATCTTCTTTCCAGGCAAGGCCTTATAACTATCGAAAATCATCTGATGCAAAAATTGTATTGAACAAATACGCGACTCCTTTGTGGGTTCCCACTTTGCTCTCTTAGTTTTCACGAAATCATCCATTGTTTTCTTCGTTTCTTCGCTTTATCGTTAGCAAAAGAAATTTATGAACTATTCCCAACTTTTCAGCGCTAGATTATGCATTGGAATAGCCAGCAACAACGTATTGATAACACTATGTTTACTATGTTTCAACATGGTTCTGAAATCTGCGTGACTACATAGACGTCACAACACTACTAGTACCCAGATCCCGAGTCATGATTTTTGAAACAATAAAAATTCGTATTTTTTGGCATGTTTGGCAAGCGCTAACAAAATGAGTTTTTCTTCAAACAAGATGTAATATATATCATTCGAATCCTGGTGACGTGACAAATTTAATGAGAATAAAACGAATTTGGGTTTATATGCACTTTAAGAGTAAAGTTAAAACATTTTTATACGAACAGGCCTTTGGAACACTTTTAACATTAAATTAACTCATTCATTTTTATAACTATTATGTAAAGCGCCACCGACTTATGGAAGTAGCGCTATATAAGCTTTTCATTATTATTATTATTATAAAAACCACAGACAAAAGCAGAGGTGCAAATTACTTCCCGAAAAAGTCCCAGAGGGGTGGGGAAGGAAATTGATAGTTTACGTATGTTTTACACAGCAATTTAATTAAAAAGAGGATGCTGTACAGTTCTTTGAGTCAACGATTTTCAAATTAATAGAACGAATCTTATTTTTTATGTATTTTGCCAAGAAAAAGTGTAGGTTCTTAAACAATAATTCTTAAACAGCAAAATACGGACTAGCTCCGACTTAATCACGGAATTAATTAAAGTGAAAGAACAGTCTCGTTACAACTTGAGATCTCACCAAGAACTCCTCCTTGCTGTTCCTCCAACAAGATTTCTGCCAAGACTCGGTGCAAGGTCGTTTAGCTCAGCAGCATCTTATAATAGAACCATCCACCGACATTTACTTGTTCCGTAAAGCATATAACTTATAATAACTAACCCACAAACTCATTTTTATATATCTTATATTGTGGCTTACGTATGAACGTGGCAGAAAGTCAGTTTTTCACCGAATTGACGAAAAGGTTTGTAAAAAAAAAAATTGTAGCGAATATGGCGCAACCGAGTAACTAACGCTTTCGTGCAGTTATTCGAACCATTTCGGCTCATATGTGACTCATGCTCACGCCATATCAATTTACATTTACCACGCTTTTTCACAAGTTAGCCAATCAGAAATCAATAATAAAATAATATATAAGGAGGCTCAAATCAGTGTAAATGTACATCTGTTTAGAACACTTTCGCGATGGAGAGAAAACGCGAACAGGACAGAGAAAGGAGTTGCATGCGTCGAATGAATGAATGCAAGCTGCGGCTCTAACAGGTGACGTACCTGTTGAATAATGCGTATGACCACTGGCAGGTCATCCAAGGTTTACCAGAGCCTATATTCTACAAGAACAACGGCGACAGCAGCCAGCGCAACAGCAAGCGCATATACAGCATGCACCTGCGGAAGTACAAGATCAACAACGGCCACAGCAAGAACAACGGCAACGGCAGCACCCGCGGAAGTACAACCGCACGAAGATCAACAACAGCCGCTGGAGGAACATGACATATATGCTAGATAATCAACAGCAGCAAGAAAACAATAGTATCGATATTTTGAACACGTTAGACATGAACTTGATTTTGTAAAACCATATATATATATATATTTCTATTTACAATTGTCTGAACACAAACTAAAATCCATAAGGCAATGTATCAAAATTCTGTTGTTACACGCTTATTATAAACAATATTATAATTTAATATCGTATCACCAACGATTTTAATAATTAAAATTTAAACTTTATTTTATGTTTTTCAAGCATACGACTTGGAAAATGAGGGAAACTTTTTTTTCGACTCTCCGGAAACGTTGTCCATCTCATAAATCTTTTTATGCTTTGAGAAACAACAAATATAACGCATTTGTTTCTGAAAAAAATATTTTTGAAAAAAGACGCCATATTTGTTTTGATTTTTTGCCTGACGATACGCGATATTTAAAGCTCCCGCCATATTAGAAACCAGTTTGCCACGGCCATAATACCCTAGGGAGCCACCTTAACAGCAAAGATTTTGAATGTTTACACGTTCTTTACGATGAAATGTCTACGAAACTTTCGTCAAGTGCATCGTGTTCCAACGTTGACATTTTAGAGCGAGTTTCGAAGGGACTGATCAACAGGAATATAAATGCTGAAATCTTTGTACCTGACAAAGTAAAAGGAAGCCCTGTTATTGCTCTTAGGTAAGTTAATATGTTTTATAGTCTATCTAAAGCGTTATCACGTTCTTTACTTGCCACTTGTGTGCCAAATCAACCCTTGAACTTCATTTATTGATTTACATATATTAATATATACAAATATATCCTCATTTACATAACCGACGACAAGCTTCCGAACGACTATTCGATTAATCTGCAGTATCTAAACTCGAATTGATTCAAGCTTTAATAGAGATTGCCTAGAGTAGTTTTAGCCATTTACTGATTTAGGTATCACAATAATATTCTGAGATGTATACAAAAACTGTGACCTTGCTGTCCTATACACGACCTGATGGTGTAAAGCTGAGCACTGGCAATGTATTATTAACAAATAATACTGAAGCAACTGGAAACTGTCTGTACAGTTTAGTTTCGTTGTTCATGATTGGTGACAACTCTTTGGTTGATGATCTGAGAGTGATGACATCGATTGAGCTATTTATACATGCTGGGTATTATAGTAAACATCCTTGTTTTGTATCTACTTTTGATGCCCATAAGGACCATTTCCAGTCACTTTCAGTATGGTTTCTATGGCAGTATCCTTTGAAGCTATTGATACTAACTTGTCCTTGGATGAATTAGTTAGGGCAGAAGCTATTTTTAACTGTGCAGATAAGAAATGGTGTGGATTTTTTTGTTTACTTGCTTTGTCAACAGTTACTCATAAAAAGATTGTCTCATACTACCCTGATTCTGATTCACATATCAGATGGAGTTTGTTATTTAACCAAATAATCGAGCCTCATCCTCCTGTGAAACTCTCTCCCGGAGATGATCTCTGTATACTATTTTGCTATGAAGGATTACTTCCTTCTTCTACTGTATTTAAACACAATCATTATGTGCCATTAGTCTCTGGTGTTGTTGCAAAGAAAAGGAAGTCGGTGTGTTCTTCCTTGCAAAAATCTAGTAAAAAATATTGTAATATTCAATCCAAATTATCGTTCTTGCCTTCCACTACTAAAATAACCACTAAAGCAAAAGAAATTCTTCCAAAACCTTCCTTACTGTCAGGCATTGTATCTGATTCTGTTTCAGCTGACGAATTTACGAATATTTCTTCTTTAACTAGCATCGTCATCGTTACCCCTGAGTTAGTTACTCCATCATCTCTTACATTTGTTTCATCTGCTCCATGCAACATAGTTCCTTCATCTTTGCTAACTGCTATTTCCTCTGCCACTGATTTGACCTCTCAATTACCAAGTACTATAGTCAGTACTCCTGTTTATTCTGAACCTATCCATGCAACTTTTGATCAGAGAAATGAGTTTGATGTTGCTTTCTTCAGAGAGAAAGTAAAAGGTATGAAAAACTCCGAATTTTAATGTAAATTAAAATATTAGATACTGTACCATCAACATTCTCCTGCTCATTAAGCTGCTCTTGGTTACTTCGACTTATTGTTTATCTTATCAACCTTGATGGGTTGTTCTACATCTTTGCTAAGATCAGTTGGCGGTTTGGTAGCTAAAAATTCAATCAAAACATTAATTAACTAGAAGGCACTCAGAGATTGCATACCTCCGTCAGCAAAAGTCAAGTATTCAAGCATAAATTAAACATGAATTAATTACGCATTCAGTTCGTTTCAGCCCGGGAAAGCAATACAAGACAAACTTTTGAAAATATCTCTTCCAATTTTCAGCCAAATTCAACAATTTGGTCGATTTGTCTGTGGCTTATGGCCATTGGTTCCACAAAATTTCGTATTAAAATGTTCGATAGTTTTAGCGTTATCCTGCTGACAGGCAAACACACGTACACAAACAAACCTAGGTGTAAACATATAACCTGATGGAGGTTAAAAGTATAACCTCCTGGCGGGAGTTAAAAGTATTCGTACAATGAATGCTTTATTGCATTTCATTTAACGTTTGTTCTTTAACACATTATTCATAATAACAATAGAACTGACATGTCTTTGTTTTTTTATTATAGATTGCGATTTTCTGTGTGTATTAGTTTGACTACCAATAATTAATAATGATTATATTAAAAAGTGCCGTCCAGTCCGCACGTCCCTGTTTGAGCTTTCCACCTAAAAAGCATGTCACAAGAAGCTGTTCTGTTCCTCAATGTGGACAATAAATCAAACTACCACTCACGCCTTCGCCACCCTTGATGAATACTTGCTGTCACAAATAAGAATTAATTTTTAGTTTATAGGCTTTTTAATTATCACATTTTCAAACTACATAACCCATATGAAGGCCATTATTTTTTTTAATGATAGAAATCGTTCTACAGTCCCGTGATAATTATTACAGCAACACTAAGTTCGTTTCTACATGCATGCCGAAAGTATTCTCACCTCCTCAGCTTCACTTAATCCTTGCTCCTGGTTCTCCAAACGTAAACGCAATGAAGCATTTTATTTTCCCCCGCAATTTTGCCACGCAGAAAGGCTTACAGACATTTTTATTATCATTATTATTATAAATTCCTCTTTCAATTTTCATCCGAATTCAACCAAATCTTGTACAATAAACACATTCACGTCCAGAAAGTTAAGTATTCAAGCATAAAAATTATGCATGCATTATGCATTTAGTTCTTTTACACAGCCCGGAAGACAAACTATTGTAAATTTCTCACCCAATTTTCATCGAAATTGAACAAAAATTTGATCGATTTGTCCTTCCCTACGGTCATTAGCTCCACAAATTTTCGTATTAAACTGTTTAATAGTTTTTGAGTTATGCTGACAGACAAACAAACAAACCGAGGTGAAAACATAACCTCCTAGTGTAAAGTCTGTTTGTCTAAGAACCGCTGACACAGTGGTATAGAATTACAATAAAATTAAAATATTAGATACTGTACCATCAACATTCTCCTGCTCATTAAGCTGCTCTTTGGTGCACTTACCTGACAGTTGACTCATGACAACACTTCGACTTGTTGTTTATCTGTTTGGTAGCTAAAAATTCAAACAAAACATTGGTAAACGGGATCGGCGTCGCGCGTCGAAGTGTACTTGTTTGTCTAAGAACCTGACACAGTGATTCGAAGGTTCATTACAGCCGTATGCGCGAAAAGCTGAAATGAAACAATATATAGTTATTTCTGATTTGCTTTCTGTATCATAAATGTCGTTTTCTAACGTATTTAATTTTGAGAAGATGCACTAAACACCACTAAACATTTAGAGTTTGAAACCGACTGAAGAAACTAGCTTGTCAGCAAAGACTTTTATATGGACAACAAGTTTTGCAGTTATTACATATTCTTCTTTTATGAGTAAAATACATTTCTGCTTAGGACCTTTCATCTCGGCAAAAACTGAAATGAATGTGATTAACATTAATAAAACGTAGTTTAACTACTTAACAAAAGTTCATATATTCCTTAAAGTAAAACCATAAATCAATATGATGTTGCTATATTGGTATGTAAGTTTAAAAACCATGTTTTGAAAATGGCTATAGTTGAAAATCAAGGTATATTAAATACTACAAATTGTACACGTTATTAGCATTTATGCAACTAACCTTTGTCCAGATCTTTAATAGTTTCTTGGGGCATTTTTTGCCATTGGATGTGGGAAACCATCAGCTGCCCAGAAGGCACATAGATTCTCACAGCGTTGCACCCTATAGCAGCTGATCTTATGAAATTTCGCAGCATATTCTCAAGGCCTTTGTCGTCCTTATTGCCAAAGTTCTCTAACGCATCTGACACCTTGAAGCCAAACACTTCTCCGCACCCACATGATCGTGCATAAAATTTAGGCGCGAAGAAAGAGAGAGCCTAAAATATTCAAAATTTCAATGGTAGTTTTGCATAATTAGTTTAACTGTGTTTGTAATGTATTGAAACATTACTCGAGCATAGTGATAAACGAACTGCAACAATTGCAATCAACTCTCGCCCTGCCGATTACGGACACCCCAATTTTGCTGCTTGTGAACTATATAAACCGAAGATTTCAATTTGCCCACCAAAATGAACGTTGCGACGTCATGTGCAATTGCTCAATAACGGGAGTAATGAACAACCTCGTACCGGGGGCGGAGATAAGACCCTGGATAGGAAGTTGTGCAATAAGTTAATTATTGTAAATATAATGAGTTCAATACTATAATCTATTACAACCTTTTGGCAGTTTTGGACGGCGAAGTTAAGCATGTCGAGTAAAATCGTCATCATTCCATGGACTTTGCTTTCAGCAAGTTCAACTAGAACATTGGATGGTTTCTCGTGCATTAACATTATTGCCCTGTGATGAGGAACAACTTTATCACTGAAGAAGTTCAGTACCAGAGGAAATAATCGTTCATTTAACCCAATCTCATCAATAATCTATATATAAACAACAATATAAAAATATATAAACATTTTTTGTGTTTTCATACAGATTTACAAAAAGTGCATATTATAATGGTTTCATCATGTTTGGCCGATTTAACGACATGTAAATTGTTTTCGACACATCTTTGCGCATTCTCGACTAGTGCTTTTTTCTCGACTATTTTTGGCCAAAAGGCGCGCCGTACTTTGTTTTGGTTGTGCAATAGATATAATAATTCAAATATTTGTTGTCGAATTTTAATGTATAATTACCGACTTATCAAGCATAGTAATTTAGTCATAATATTGTTTTCACTAGCAATTGCGTTTGTATAAATACGTGGTCGATTACCGTTTTAGATTAAGCGAATATAGTCGCGCGGATGACTTTTCTATTGTACAAATTAAATGGTTTTCTACTTGGTTGCACATGAGTGTTCTTAAAACAATAGGAAAAAGTCGTTCGAGCGACTATATTCGCTTAATCAAAATCCAGCTTAATGAAGTGTGGTGCAGCTGAACACGCGTCTGCAGATTGAAATACCTTTCCTGTTGAGTATAAAAGGAGTGCGTACTTGAACTGGGCCGCACATCCATATTTTTGCCTTTTACTCTGGATGTGATTAATTTTAACATTGGGTCTCTCTGTACATTATATCAAACTCTGACACAAGCTCTAAAAAAACACCGACGCTCTTCAACAAATCACTCGTAATTTGCTTTAGTTGCTCGTCGAGCATGTCCAGGGTCTGTTCTTGATTTATTTCGGTAAATGGAATTACTGGCATTCGCGAGAACACTCTATTTAAAACAAACGAAACACGATTCATTGACAATGATAAAAAGTCTCTGGACTCCGACTTATAATTTAATCAGTAAAAACTTCATTCTCCTTCCTGATTGGTCAAAATACTCCAGTTGTGAATATCTACCACTAAATAACCTGATCAATCACCTGCATAAAACATTAGGTACGATTAGTAACTAATCTTACCTAATGTTTATGCATTAGGTACGATTACTAACTAATCATACCTAATGTTTATGTGAAAACCTGTTTTATCACTCTAAAACATTTCAATAGAATAACTAACGAAGACATGAAGTGAACCATTACTTCATTGTCGAATTCCCAATACCATTAATAGCAACTCATAAAGTTTTATTCCATTTCAACTTGTTGAATTTCCTATTGTCTCGGTAGCCATAATATTACAAAGTGATAGCATGGCATTACGGTGCCCGGGACATTTAATCACTAATCAACCTCCTTATTAATGTAGTATTAGTTATTCAACACTGTCTAAAACCCAATATAGTATAAAATAGTATAAAATTTGCACCTTTTAAGCTTATGTCTATCTGTTCGGTCCTTCTTAGGAATCGTATTGGGGTTCATTGTTACAAGATGAACTGTCCTCGACGACTTGTTTTCGTTTGTTGTGTGCGCTGTTTTCTTGGTTGACTATATAATGCATGATAAGAATAATTAATTTAATACCGGCGCTAGCCTGCGTACATGCAGACGCTACCAAATCTATTATACCTGTGGACACAGCCACGCGGGCGCAAAAAGGCGGCGCTGTGTGCATCTGAGCCAAATTGTGTGTTCTGTAATTTATGTAGATTATTTGCAATGCTTATATATATATATATATATATATATATAACGTCAAATAGAATTGTTAAGATTGTGACAAACAGTTGCGTGGAACTCAGTTGACTTCGATTAAAAACACATGCCGGACGTGAGCTATCTATACTGACTAAATATTTTTAAACTTTGCATTGCAGTGATTCATGCGCGCGATCTCTTTCTTCAGTCGTCCTCGATCAAACTGGGAAGCTTATGATCTATATTTTTGTAGTATGAAATATATTATTCGCGATATTAATGACGATAATTATAATATTTGAGATTAAAGGTGCAGCGACTACAAATTGTCCTCAATATAGGAATGTCTTGCACGCCATGGATTTTATAAGGCTAACTGTATTTTATCTCGAATGCATCAGCAATTCGATTTGAAAAACATAAAATAAAGTTTAGGTTCATGGTTCATTTTATATTTATATATATATACCTTGACCAGAATATTTTTAAAGTAATGGTATTGTAAAATAAATACTTGTATGTGTTAATCAATATTTCATTGATATCCCTAATTTTATTATATTTCTATGATAGGTGAACTACTGGAAGATACCAGAGCACAAGTGGCAGAGCAAGAACATCATTTAGCACAATTAAAGACGCAGTATGATCACTTCAAAGCAATGCTTGGCCAGACACAACAAGCAAGATCGAAACGAAGTAAGAATGCTACTTCATTCGAAATGATTTCTGATGTTGGAAATAGCACCAGATATAGACGGCAACAAGAAACCAAAGATATGCTGGAATATATACATGGTGGTGAGGATAGTGCAATTTTTGGTGCATGGGATTTAATTGCTGCATATGCATCTAAGGAGATTATTGATAAATTAATAAGTAGCTATAAGTGAGGGAGGTATTTGCAAGGGGTGTTAAGATTTTAATAGTTCTGAAGATGCTATTAGACAAGCAATAGCTATAAAGTACCAGAACTATTTCTCAAGACGAAAGTTTAAGTTAGTTTATAAGACCCTGTATGATGCTGAGAAAGAAGTGTGGCTGCCAAGAAATTTAAGATGCCTTGATGTAGCTCTTCCTAAAATAGCCAGCAATGAGAAAGTAGATTGCTTTGTAAAAAACTTAGACAAAGGTAATGTATCACAAATTGCTAATTATCCAGGAGCATCGCATACAGTCACTGGATTAGTATTTATGAGTTTAGATCTGCATTTAAGGTTAGATAGGTTTAGTAAGCAGCTCCAGTGGTTTAATGGCAACATTAACCACTTTATATTTCAGTTTTCGGATGACGGTGCACCCGAAACAAGTGAATTAGGGATATCCATAGGTTCATTGACATGTTGGAACTTTGGACTGAAATAAAGGAAATGCCATTACTTGCTTCACTGTCAGAAAAAGATTCAGTTATGGAAGATATTTGGAACCAGCATCATGAAGATGATGGAAGAGAATATATTGACTGTTTGTGGGCACCAATGCACAGTTGAGTTTCAGCCAAGTGCTGACCAATCCTGGCAGAGTTGGGCTAATAATGAGCTTAATCAGGCAGCAACATACCTCTCCCCATATGGCAATGTTCACCACGGAGAGCTTTCCAAGTTAGGTGGTTCTATTGGACTGTCTGATACATGCACTTGGAAACCATTTACTAAGAAGGGTAGGCAGAGGGACTTGGAGAAGCTGCAAAACATTGTCCAGTAATTTATCCCAGGCCCAAAGCCACAAAAAGGTATTAGAATTTATGTCATCTAATGGCATACAGCAGCTTGGAGTGTCAAGGGTCGGTGACTATGCCAACCTTCAACTACCAGAGCCAATGCGTAATGAGATAAATGCATGGCAACATATCCTTAATTTAATTTATAAAGAGGCAATGCAACGAAATTGCATGACGTTAGTTTTAGATGGGTTCCCCTGTTAAAATTATGGAGAATTCTGTGCCAATGCAGTTAACTTCAGCAACTAGTGCCAATGGTAGTCAGACATCAGATTTAGGTCAGTCTGTGAATGATCAGTCAAAACTGGGTTGTGGTCTTGCATTTACTGCTAATAAGATCAGTGAGCACTATAATGACAAGAGTCACGAGAGTAATAATTTAAGTATTCGTCTCATAGGCAGACAAGCAATTGCACTTGCTAAGCATTCGTATAGATTAATAGAGGCTTTACAAATTGTAAATGAGTCAGAAGCCCAGAAGCTTAAAAGGCTAGTTCTAGGCTCGTTCTTCGTGTAGAGGACACAGACTACGTCAGTCTGATAAACGTTATTTTCGGAGCAATCAGAAGCTTTACAACAACAAAAACTCTAACCATAACCCAAACAAAAACTATCACTAACCCTAAAATAAAAAAATACTAACCCTACTTCTAAACCCAACTTTTCGATTATGCAAATTTCTGTGTCCTCTACACGAAGAAGGACCCTAGTTCTAGGTAAAGCTGCTCAGTATTTAAGAAATGCAGGCACTTTATTTAATAAGGTAGTTACTAACATAGTAGAAATCAATCAGCTTAAAGAATATTTGATGCTGTATTTTGATCTCCTGGCATTATTTTCCCCATCGTCGGTAATAATATTACTGTATAGACAATGGCTTATGCTATTCCATACCATTCCTCACTTCTGTTTGAAAACTATGGCGTTGGCTTAGGTATAATATCACTTCAGGCAAAGGAGTCAAAGCATGCAGGAATAATAATAGCCTACCTGCTATCCGAAAGGAAGGTTACGTCGAATTTCCATAGATAACGAAACTGGTGTAGCCGCTGGCAACATTCAGCAGAAAACGGCATTGGACAATTTCATTGTTACTATTTTTGGTCATCAGTTATGTTCAAGAACGCATGCTCAAACACAGTGTCGAAGTCGAACGTACTCATGGTCATCTCGTTGTACAAGTTGCTCGTTGTATTCAGAAATGGATGGAGTATTACAATCGTAATACCATGGTTGTCTCAATTTCTTTTGTCTTTTCAGGTTGAATTAATAACTAAATTACCTCATTTGGATTCAGGGACGTAGCGAAGGCAATGCATTTGGGGGGGTGCATGACCCAGTTTTGCCGACAAATTGGGCGTGGCGTGGTCATGATTTCAATATGAATTTATTAAATTTGAAATTATGATCTTATGATTCGGTGAACACCGGGCTGTACATTTGTTGTGAGAGATAGGGGATGATCTCGAGCGGTGTTGCCCTCCGGAAAATTTTAAAATATAGAATCCCGCAAATGGCATTTCCTGCATTCTGAGTGGTGATTTTCAGTTCAGAAGTTTATAAAATTTCGTATTTTGGACTGTTTTTTTTATGTTGAAAACATACGTACAGCATTTTGGGGGAAGATTGTAAACACCCCATTCCGGCTAAATTTACGCCACTGATCAACACGTACCCAATAATTTCAAAACATCTCCATGGTACTCTTTGTTGTGTTGTTGCCGATAATCATTATCAAATGTTTGCTTGCAAGCAAGACATGTCAGCTTAATTTTCTTCCGCTTGCGTTTCAGTTGGTTGTTGTACATAACTTTCCAATCCAATATATTTGTTTAAATGTTTCAGCTAATTGTTCTTATCTAAAATATTTCTATCAGCAAGTCATCTTAAATCTTATGTGCGCTACCGCTACAATGCCCGAAACGTTATTACTGGTTGCGCATTTGCCCACGAAATATTGAGAGGCTGTTGTGTACTTGCACGATCGTGATTTCCGACGCAAATTCTAGTGGTGCAATACAGCCATATCTTGTGCTTTTGGAGAGACGATTGGCATTTCCGGATGGATTAAAAAGTGCGGCTCTACGTAAAACGCTAAATCTTCCCAGTATTTTTGTCGGAGTTTGGCCAGGGGTCGGTAAGTTGGGGATTTTTCAGGGTTTTTTTGTCGATTTTTGCTGACTTTTGTCGGCACATTTTGCCGTTTCCGTTAAAAATTCGCCCAAACATAAAGTTTATTCTCATTAGATCGCAGGTCCAAATTTGCCGAGATAAATCCGATTTGTGCCGACAAGAGCAATACGCCCCTGTTTGGATTAGTTTATACAATCTAGAGGTCGTATTAGAACTAATACAACCTTGAATGACGTCATGAGAGGTAGTATTAGCTTCTTCTCACCTGGCATGCAAAGACATGAAATTTCGACAACCATGGTATTACAAAGTAATATCATGGTAATGAGGTGTATTAGCTGTTAAACCGCCCGCTTGATTCGAGTCATTAAGTAAAATTCCTTCGGGCCGATTTTACTTAATGACCCTCATCGAGCAGGCGATTTAACAGCTAATACACCTCACTACCATGATATTACTTATAATTAGATTTGGGAATCTCTGATAGATTTCGGGCAGAAAGAGTCGAACCGAAAACAGTTATAGCTGCTTCTGACCAGGAGTTGATTCGTCTTGGGGTTGTCACGATCAGTGGCGAAGCTGGTCCCAAATGGGAGGTCATGCTAACTAATAATCCGAGCGCCAAAGGCGCGAGGCTTTCTAGAGGGGTCCGGGGGCATGCCCCCCGGAAAATTTTAAAATATAGATTCCCGTAAATGGCATTTCCTGCATTCTGAGCGGTAATTTTTCAGCTCAAAGGTTTATAAAATTTCATATTTTAGACCGTTTCTCTTTATATCAGAGCGCATCAGCATGCAAAGAAAAATCAGCCGTCGCACGCAGGCTAGCCCACCCTCAGCCCTCCCAATGCATAACGCCTGACACGCGGATTTTAATGTAAACAGTAAACACGGCAATGCTATTTTTTCTAATATCTGTTCGATTGAAGGTCTTCGTGTGACAAAACGTTTATAAAAATCAACGGCAAGGTATACGAAACATATCTTTTACGAAATTATATCGCTTTAATGGACATAAAAGCATTGAATCACCGGGTAAACGTCGAATAGATCTTGAAGCCATGTCCTTTGATTTTAATTTAAAGACAAGGTTTGGGTACTTTACTCGCTTACGCATTTTCTCATATAACATCTGATATTCATATTTTAAGTAGACGAAACGTACAGCGTTCGATTCGCCAGATTCAAGTAATAATTTCGATATAGAATTTATTTAAATCAGACAAAAACAACGTTTCATAATAATTAATATTACAGAGTCTCACAGATAAATGTCAACACAGCATAATAATATTTTCCTGTCCTACGCCCTTCGGGGCTGTCCATTCCGTCTTCATGATTGATCTCTCATCCGTGCTTCTGTCATCTAGTCATCTTGGAGAGAATCTTTGCAATGGTTTGCCAGTTTACAATTCTCGGTAAACATTTTCAACTGCGATTCATTGCCAATAAAACGAAAGAAAGACGAATGGCCAAGAACCGGCATTGGTCGCTGTCCAACAAGAAGATTTTTCTCGTTGATGTTTCGAACCGAAAACGGTTTTCTAAGCAGTTCATAAACAAGGACTGTTTGGAAAGAATCAGAGCTCGTTGATGCCATGATAAATCAAGGATCTCCTTAAACAGACGCACTGTGCAGTCAGGCCATAGTTGGTCAGGCGGAAAGCTAATATTTTGGGCTATCAGGCTATGGTCATGCTCATCCAAAATAGCATGACCAGCTTGTCTAAAATAGGCAAACTGAGCATGCGTCAAGTGCCGTCAACCAATCATATTTCGTCATGCTATTCACAAAGAGCATGACTTGGGCCAGGCTGAACAAAGAGCCTGGGAATAAAGACGGCGGTTTTAGACGCCCGATCAATCAGGGACGGATAAGGCCGAGAATATCCTCGTAATATGCGTGAACTATTATTGCTTGTTCTCTTTGAAATGCACACGACTTCAAAGTTCTAAGGAGAGATTTCAAATAAAGTAAATAAAAGCAAACAAAACTATATATTTTCTGGAAATGTTTAGTCATGCTGAGCATGACTAGCATGACCGCTTGCTTCGCCACTGGTCACGATTGGCGAACGAATTCGCCTTCGAGGTGCTTGTGAAAAGACCGTTTCAGAAACTGACAGCACGATTTCCAGCCAATCAAATACCATCCGAGAAGAGCGCTTAGCACTGATTGCGCCACGACGAAACAGTCGAAACAGGCACGCGTCACGGCCAGACATGCAAAGAGATTGGCTAAAGGGAATCCTTGGATGCCAAGCTTTGTTTGTATGGCGGATTCAGTTTCGTCCAAGACGCCGACGTCAATCGAGAAACATATCTTGTTTAAAGCCGGTCTTGGAGTAAAGAAAATTAAGCTTGACATGGACGACGACGAACAAGCCGTTTTCGTGAAAATAACTTGACGAAAAGGTACTAGTGAACATTTTGCTAGAAAACATATTGCTAGAAAATTTGCAAAGTACCCATGGAGGAAAGGGACTCATTCCCATTCCCCAAGATTATAAAACAAATGTGGGTAATAACATAATGACATGGTTTGGATTTCTAGGTAAACAAATATTGTACAATTATCAGAGATTTCTACAGATTTTTTATTTCAGTGCTCATTCTTGACTGTGGTAAAATCAATGAAAATTGACCAGTGTCAATGTCCATTTATTTTCTCAGCAATTATTTAGAACTATATAGAAAGCTATACCTTTTCTGAAAGGATATGTGATGGGCTTTCAGAATTTCGATATTTGGTCCGCCCAAAATGAAATATATAGCATAAATTAGCATAAATTAACATGTTAATGACACTAAATTGTGTATGAAAAACTGGTCTAGCTTGTATACTGGGTAATACCATCCAAACATCCATAACCAAAAACTTATCTTGTGATATTGGCAATATGTACAACAAATATGACTGAAATTGAACAAATGGAAAAAAGTTAGAGCCGTTTTAGTACACGACCCTAAAATGGCAGGAAATGACAATATTCCATGACCGACACCGACTAGAGCTTCTCAAAGGCATAATATCATGTAAAAGTTAGTAAAACTATACTCATAATGAATTAGTGTCAGTTAGCTTTTCAAAAATGTTGTTACACACATATATAAGACTGAAATGGTTTGCATAAATCAGCATAAAGCACATAAATTACTGTACGTTACATAGTAATAACTCTGTTTACATGGAAACTCGACTGCATTGTATATAATTGGTGACATAGTAAATATTTGAATAGAATAAGTTACATTGTGATATTGTCAATATGTACAGCAAATGTGACTGAAATTGAACAATGGAATTGTACTGTATGACACACGTAAAAACGCACAGTCTGTTTCTACCTGTGTATAGGCTAAAACACATTAGTTGATATTGGCAGGCTTGAACAGGGTTGAGCTGGCCAGCTTGAACAGGGTTGTAAACAGGCCTGTTCATTGATGTTGAATCAGTATTGTTCATGGCTGATGCTTGAACAGGCTTGAACAGTGTTGAACAACATTGTTCATATATGATACAACATGTTGTCAGAGCATGATGAAATAACAAGGTTGAACAGCATTGTTATACAACAGCCATGAACTTGGTTGTTCTATCAAGCTGGTTTTTGCATGTTCTCACATGCATGAATAACGACTGTCGATCCAACAAGCCTTGCTTGAACAAACATGCTTGAACCGTGCTGTTATTTTAGCAGTCCTGATCTATCATGTTGACATTATGCTGTTACAGGCATGTTGAACCAACAACCTTGTTACAACCTGTAAGATTTTTACGTGTGTTACTCCCATGGATTCTCGAAAGGATGACGATTGTCACTAAATAAAACAAAATCCTGTAAACATAATAGCCAAGCATAATAGATGCTTTATATTTTTTGTGATTTGTTGACTGTTGTTACACAAAACCCTTGACTATTACAATCATACAATGTATGTATACATGGTTTTGTGTTATTTAGTGTCATATGTCATGGGTTTATATAGTTATTTGATTTCGAAATCTTTTATCAGCTGTATATCCGAGTGTTTTCTATCTTTCTACAACTACGGGGAATATAAAAAGAAGGCACACGATCAAATAGAAAACCTTCAACTTATGCGCAAGCAAGCGAACCGAAGATAATTATTCTGTAGCCTGTAGCATCATGTGCGCGTCAAAACATCAAACAAACACGCTATTTAAATGTGGTTCAAATTTACATTACAGATCACTCAGCCATGTAAAACTACTGTATTATCATGCATATATAAGTCTAAGACATATTTTCCATATAAAAAGAAACATTTTGGGTATGAAAAAGCAAAGAAATGCGATTGTAGAACAGCAAGTTAAAATACGAAACCGAACAGAATTTCGCAGCGCGAGACATGATATATTCGCCCCAAACTTACTTGGATTTGGATAGCTAGCTTATTTTGATCAAATGGTGATAAAACATCGTCTAGATTATACATAACAAGTCCATCTCGAAGCACGGGTCGAAGCCGTGATTGCAATGTGAACAGCAGGGGGCCGCGTGTACGCATGACGAAATTGTAAATCCCACCAATCACAGCGCGTTTTTCCAAACAACCTGAAAATCGGGCTGTAAATAGAGAAATCCTGGGCGGTTTTTTTGAGCCTATGCCCGCAACTATCCAGTGAATTGTGCCAGAGCTATGGAACTCTGACGTCATCAGACTAATTCGTTTGATATTTACCCGTGCTGTCTGGAATGAGAATAATAAAACCATGTTCATGTAAAAATGCTTTCAGCTGTCTTCTGGTAAGGCCCAACAAAGCTTGATTAGGTTGGTAATGTTGGGGAACTACTAATTTATTAAGAGGCCAGGGTATTCCTACAAGCGAACTGTACAAACCATTTTCAAAAATGTTAAAATCTGATACATGTATTATTCTGTGTTACATAGATGAACGGGCACAAGTGGCATTAGCACTGCTGCCTCAAAGAGCAAAAAACAAATCACAAAGACTTTGTGCCTTTTATTTCTGTAAGCAATTGACTGGTTATTTGTACCACTCCTTAACTTATAGCTTGGACTGGCCATTTTGCCATGGCACAACCATTGTTCCATGATACGATGGCACAATGGCTAGTCCAAGCCTGGCTTATACATGTACAATATTATATGCATATATTATACAATCTTAAAGTTACAACTGCCTTACTGCCATGACTTTGCCAGTGATATTGATGGTTAACGTAATCTTAATTGTGTTTCTTTTTTGCAATGTAGCTAATTTCTGTGAGAGATGTATGTTATATAATTATTTCATGATTGAGAAGGTTTTCCAAAAAAGTTTTGTCTATTTTTTTCACCTTGGACAAAGATTGTCCTAGTTTTTTCATCATTTCTTATCTAATTAGTATTCATAGGGCTTTATGCTATATAAAGCCCGCGGTACATCAATCATGAAATAAGTAATAGATAAACACGAGAACGAGGGATTTATGCGGCATACAGCCCCGAGGACACGTAGCATCCGAGGGCTGTATATCGCATAAATCCCGACGTTTATGACTTATTATTACATTGAGGAGGTTTCCAACAAAGTTTTGTCGATTTTGTCCACAAAGATTTTCCTAGTTTTTTTCTTCGTTTCTTATATTATTAGTATTCATAGGGATGTATGGCGCATACATCCCACGGTACATCAAAGGAAACCGACTCAATGTAATAAGCTTATATAAGACCAGGTCCTTATTCTCATTCTAACATTTAATTGCTTTTCATTTTATATTATGCAGGATGAAACAGCGTCGAAGCAAGAGTCACCATTGCCGGCTATTGTCATCAGGGGAACCTTAAAAGCTTATCGTCGCCGATAAGCAAGCGCTGTTTCAATATGAAGGCGGATTGCTCAAAGGGACTCTTGCCCTATTGGCTACATATTACGTTTTTATGTACAAATATCCGCCCGCATTGAGTAACATGTTTATGTATTTGCAAAAATGCGTTTTGCAAATTAGAGATGACAGAAAGCTGCCATCTTCTGTAATAACTTTTGTTAATAGATTGCATTCTAACATTTCTCATGCCACTGAAACTGGTAGTGAGTGAAACTGATATCACTACTGCATGAAAGAAATCTAATTATAATTAAGTTACAATCCTAACCAATTGACTTGGCATCTGATTAACTATAATCGATTTATATACTTTATATAATATACTTGCATGCAGCCATAGGCGTACCGGCAAAATTTTGTAGGGGGGGCTGAGCATTTTATTAATGTATATGAACATGTATTGGAAACATGTACATTAGGGGGTCCGGAGGAATGCTCCCCCGAGAAAATTTTTGATTTCCTGAAATTGTATTTCCTGCAATTTGATGGCACTTTTCCCGTTTTTGCAGCCGCGGCAATGTGCGGAATTCGAAGTATTTAATTACCGTTAAAGTAACAGATTTTCCAAATTTAGACCGCGTGGATATCTCTCCTGAAATGCATAGAGAATGTGTTGCATGACGGCAGAACAGAAGGAAGGGAAAGCAATTAGCCACAAAACCAAATGAACAAGATTACGTTTAGACAACGCCGAAACCAAGGCCTGGCTATATGCCACTTTTAACCATTGCTAAACGATGAACGACAATTAAATCCCAGATTTTCCTCAATGAGAATCCGTTATAATGTCATTAAGTTGCATTCAAATATTAGAATAATTTAATACAGGACCTATTTGCCCAAATGACAAGACCATTTTTGCCCGAATAGACCTAATTTTTCGGACAACTGGGGGAGCTGCAGCCCCCCAGCCCCCGTCTCGTACGCCTATGCATGCAGCATATATCTTAGCCTCCTCCGCAAGCACTGTGGCATCCAAAAAGATTTATCTACATGCGCGCCAATATTTACCGAGTTCACGCAGGAGACTGACGTCATTTTAATCATAAAACGGTAAGTTCTTCATTTTACTGAAAATGTATGTGCTACTGTTATGCGTTTTCTGGAAATAGATTGAACTCAAAAGTTTGCGTACATTTACTCACGTCATGAGTAAAATATTCATTTTACTCAAACGTGTGTACCACTGTGGACGCATTTCGTTTTACGCAAGTGTACTCGAGTCTGAGTACGTTTACTCAAGCATGAGTAAAATTTTCAAAAGTGACGCACTTATTTTATGCAAAGTTTGAGTAAATCTACTCGCATACTGAGTAGCTTTACTCGCATATTGCGTTACGTTACTCAAATGTATGTGCTACTGTGAACGCATCATTTTACTCAAATTTGTGAGTAGTTTTAAACTTTTTTGCAGTGTACCTAGATGCTTTAGTTCCTGGAGTTGTTGCTGTACATATCTGCAATTAGTGATCGGGAAAGTTGTGGAGTTATACAAGGAAGAATTTAAAATTCACTACCGGATGCGTATAGTAAGCATGGGTCGATAAATTGGTAATAACAGCAACAATAACTTTATTTCACACTGTAATTGGTACATGAGATTAGAATAATACCGAATTTAGAAAATTTGATTTACATTAATTTAAATAAAGAGAAAAATACGAAATAAGTGGGAAGTAGCCAAAGTAGCATAAAGCTTTCGAGTTGACTACTTCTTACAAGTAATTAATTCAAGAAGTATGTGGATTGATTGCCAACTTGTACTATTCTGTTGAAGGTAACCGTCACGATAGTGCAATGCTTCACCGGTCTGCAATTCGTGACCGTTCGCCGTCGTGCGCGGACGACCGCCCCTGACCCAAACACCATCTCTCCCCGTTGTGGTGGATCTGGTACTAATAACCCAGTCCCCTCTGTGTTAGAGGTTGTGGGAACAGCGTTGGCTGAGCGCTCCGTGGCCGCCTCGAACATGCCCTTACACCCTGTTATCCGCGATCCACTCTGACCCCTTGTCCCAATCACCATCTCCTGCCCCTGGTGGATTTGGGATCCTCTGTCCCCGAAGGTTGAACTCTCTGTGGTCCGCAAGTTGTGTTCTGGCTTTGAGAGTTCCCTCCAGAACACCAATGCCCTTGACTTCTGGTGCAACACACACAGTGGAGGTCGAGAACTCTGCGATCACCCCCCATTGAGCCTTCCCTCCATGTCGCCTTACCATCTCGCCCGGTTCGTCAGCGCCCACTGTCTGGTCACTGGTCAACCCCCATCCACCGAACTCGACCGTTCTCCGCACACCTTCCGCCTCTATGTAGAGCATACTAATAAGGCTTTTGAAACAAAGGAAAACAAAGTATAATTAGTATTCTCTATATAGAGCATACTAATGGCTATATGGAGCACACGAACAAAGAAATTCTTCGTGGGTGTGACTATGTTCTGAGACGGACAATGATCACTTGTGTTGAGTGCGATACAGACTCTCTTGAATTAGATGGCAACTAATTCTCGGAAGTCTATATCCCACTGAACACACGTGATCATTGTCTATCCTATACAAAGTAGCTAATAAGCCACCAGAAAGAGGCCTACTGGCCACCTAGAGGCTTTTATTAGCCACCAAACACAGAAAACCCCAGCAGCAAAGTATGTGCATCGCTTTTATGGTTTAGCAAACCAAGCATGGATCCGCTAAAGTCGCTTGTGATACTGATTGAGGCTGCTCTCATCAGCATGCATATTGTTATGCGGTCAACACTATGTTAGACTACCAACGCTTTTTCGCTTGTGGGACTTTTTTAAATATGATTTCTGAGCATGCATAATCGCATTCAGAGATGTATGTGATATCTGGCTGTACAATTTCGGGTCTTATTTTCGAAATACTTAACGGAGAAACGTATGCTATATGTCAAACGATATGTGGGGATTCATAGGTAACTGGGAAGCCCTTCGTAACACAGCCTATTTAGGACATGTCACCTTATAAACTACGGTATGACTATTTGACTGCAGCCAGTCAAGTCGTAAAAAATGAACGATCGTCACAGTCTACACAAGGTTTATCTTGGACAAGCTGTAATCGATAAAAGGTCTTGTAAACGCACGCTACTCAGACGGCTTGGCACCACGAGACCACAGAAGATTAGAATAACAACAACTGTATATAAACGAAGTAGTATAAGACATGGGGGTACCAGCGACCAGCGACAGCCCAGCTAACTACAGTAGTGCACCTTCAGACGATCAATATCAGAGAAACGAGAAGCACAATATCAGAGAAACGAGAAGCACAACTCGAAAGCCGTCTCGAGAGACTAAACTCAGCCGTAGAAGCACATTTGATTCGCACCATTTTACAAGTTTGGAAATGTTTCAGCTTAGGTCACCAGCTGATGTTGATGTCGCTTCATTTACTGTTTCGACGGACGGTCTCGCAAATTTGATACACTTAGTCTGTGGAAAACGCTAGACCACAGCTGAACGCTGGGCTAGTCTCAGATTGTCGTACAAATCACGAAATTGGGCTGGTTCCCCCATGTCTTATACTACTCTATCGCCAATTCATCCACAAAAAAAATCACTAAACAAAGGTCTAGTGGTAATGTCACAGCTTCAGTGACTTCGAATCTCACATACGAAAAACCGCTAAACTCATTGCTTAGTGGTAATTACAATAAATTTTGTGTATGCAAATTCCAAATGGACTTCAAGTGTCTACCTGTCCTGCAAATCGAGGTCACCTGTTGTTGTTAGCAACACGCGTCAACCACCTTCTAGTATACAAATTAGTCCGTCCGTTCGCTAGAGCTTTCAGGTGCTGTGTCTTTTGTAAAGTGATGATCACACACATGTTTCGACGTTGTGATTCCAACCGACAACAAACCCAAGAAAGGTACGTATGGCGTAACAATCGCAACGATTCTCTCAACGTCTTTTTTTAATAACGGGTCTTTTTGTAGCTCGTCATTTAGTTCGTCAGGGTTTTCGATAGCGTTCAACCCACCTAACAAGTTTGAGAACTTGCTGATTAACAAGTCGGTGAGAAAAGCGTTTGCTATTTCCATTCTTTTCAACTCGTATTGATGCCATATCTTATTGACAACCTTTGCGGACGCTTTTTTAATGTACGCTTCAGATTGACTTATGCCGTCGCCAGACAGTCTTATTAGTTCAGCTCTTTTAGCGTCGGTGTCATCAATAGTCTTATTATCCGTTGTTTCGTCACCAACGATTTGAGGGTCCTCAACTAATTCTTCAATAGATGGGTTTTCTTCACTTTTGCGTTTGGGCATCACCTTATTACTTATACCCATATTTTATTGCAGAACAACGATTTTGTAGTCATATGGATGTCTCAACAAGATCTCGAGTCTTGCATACTTATGATTCTTCAATGCGTTTATAATTGTAGACGCTTCTTCTTTGTTAATGTGTCCAATATAGTCATCCATAACAACTTTCATGTCACTCTTATTCGGACAATAAACAGACAAGCTTACTAATGTTTTCTCTGTATGGTTTAGCGACCGATGTCAGTTATTGTGTGATGACGATGGTGGATAACCCAAAATGTCGCGCGCTAAAAGCCAAGTTAACTAACTGACTGGTCCTATTCTTGACATCCTGCCCACTTGCGCAATCGTCTAAGTGCCTTTAAAAGCTTCTGTCACATACTTGAGAACACTGTTGACATTGTCTTGCACACAGTCTATCTCTAACACATCAGGGTCGTGTATGTATTTCCAATCTTGGTACGCTTTATTCCATTTGAAAGTAGGACAAATCAACACAATATAGTCACATTTACCGCGATAATCAGATTCCAATTTATCAAGCAAAAAGTGTGTCTTACCACAAGCTGTAATCCCAACAATTAGCATATTAAACGGAGTCTCCATTTAATTACACTGATTTAATACTGGATCGATTGTAGACCATTATTCATGAAGTTGACTAACCCATCGCTCATCACAAACACCCTACACATAACATCGCAGTCGTCACTTTCTTAGTGACCTCAAGAAGCACACCAGACTGTGTGTTCACAATCTTTTTGCCAGTAGCCACGTTGTGGTTGTCTTGAATGCTCCTGTAGTGTTCAGCGGTTGTACATATAGACATCCGGGAACGTATGAAAGGCGGGAAGACGTACACAGTACGTCGAGAGTGAGAAGAGTCAGAGCTTGCAAATAGTTAGTTATTAAAAGCCTATTAAACTAACCAAGACTCTACATTGGCAACGAGGATGGCTGACGGGTCTGAGCGACCATTACCCACACTAGACCTGTCAGGTCCAGCTTCACAATCGGCCGAACGATGGCGAAAATCGAAACGAGCGTACCAATATTACAGCGATGGGAAAGGAATAACAAACCCGAAGCGGCAAACAGCCCAATTACTTCACTTGGCAGGTTTGCAGCTTCACGATATCTACAAAGAACTTCCCGATCCGGACCCCATCGCAGATAACGAGGACGAGTACCAGGTATGCATTCGCAAGTTGGATAAATACTTTCATGTTAAAAACAACCTTCCCTATGAGCGCCACGTATTTCGTCAATTATCACTAAAGAACAATGAAACAGTCGATCAATTTATCACCGTTTACGCCAGCAGGCACACCTTTGTGATTTTGGCACCTCTCTAAATGATAATTTAAGAGATCAACTCATTGATAAGATAAGGAACACCGGTTTAAAGAAGAAGTTACTGCAAACGAATAATATCAACTTGGAAGAAGCTCTTTCCCAGGCCCGCGCATGGGAAGCTGTAGATCGGGAAGAGTTAATTCGGTTACACCACCACATCAGCAGCGAAAATCAAGAGCGGACATGACTTGTTTCAACTGTGGTCGTAAGGGACACATTGCACGGGACCAAGATTGTCCTGCAAGAGGTAAAATCTGTGCAAAATGCAAGCATGGTCATTTTGCATCCTGCTGTTGAGGAGGTAAGAGTTTTCAACAACTCAAGAAAGTAACCAGTAACCCCAATGAGCGAGAGTATTTGCCTCGTAACCGGGAGAGAGGTGGGACCAACTGTGTGGAGGAGCCTGCACAAGTCGCCCATAAAGAAGAGGATGATGATCAGTTTGCATATGCATTTTCTGTCACCGAAGACACATGTGCTGTGTCAACGTCTACAGGGCCAACTATCAAGGTCAATGTGTCTGGTATCCAATTGGAAATGCTGGTCGATTCAGGTTCCGTAACAAATCTGATCAGTGAAGCTACTTTTCAAGAGCTGAAGCAGCTAGGATTAATATGGAAAGCCAAAGTGGACAAAAGCATTCGAGATTTTTCTCGGGCAGTCGAGATTTTAATTTTTCTCGGGCAGTCGAGATTTTAATTTTTCTCGGGCAGTTGAGATTTTAATTTTTCTAGGACAGTTGAGTTTTTTATTTTTTTCGGTAGTCGAAATGAGTGTTATGTTTTTTTTCTGCCAAAAGTTTCACGGGTGGAAATATATCCTGCCATTTTACTGTTTATGACTGACTTAACACTGCACTCCGATCTATATGATGGCAGTTCTATTCTACTGGAAATATGTATATTTGTTCGTTTTGTTTGGTCTGTTGTATTGCACAATGCTTACAGAAGCATACGACGAAGATTTGGAAAATTTTCTGTCATCATTAGACCAATGCTTGACACGAATTGAAGAGAATGAAGCAGAACCTGGAAATGTCCGACTTCTAGAATACACGCATGAACGCCTCGAAGGGTACATTCAGATTATCATCGCCATCTCGTTAGTCTTGAGACGTTTTTCCAACGGCTTGCGGATACAAACTCTTGTCGATGCCCTTCTCCAATCTCTAAGAGATAAGCTACGCCATGTAGGAGAACAGATTATCAACTGCAACGAGTCAGTCACAGTGCGGCATCCTGTTCCATCACAAAAGAGAAGTACTGGGGGCAGGCGTAGATATGTTGTCACGTTAGAACAAATAGAAATACTTCGCAGCACTGGCATGTCGTGGATAGCAATTGCAAATTCCCTGGGTATCAGTGCTAGAACTCTCCGAAGAAGAAGAATAGAATACGGCATCTCCGACACCCATTCTGAAATCACAGACGACGAACTTGAATCAAACGTAAGAGATATTTTACGTTTGACACCGTTCTCTGGGGAGTCGTATGTGCGAGGAGCATTGCGTGGCCGGAATATAAATGTCCAGAGATGGAGAGTTCGAGACGTTCTACGAAATATTGATCCCATCAACCGTGCCATCCGACGACGTTGTGCTATTCAACGACGACTGTATAACGTTAGAGAACCGAATCATCTTTGGCATATAGACTCCAATCATAAGTTAATTAATTGGAGGTTTATTCTGTATGGTTGCATAGATGGATATAGTAGAGCAGTCATATACTTGAAATGCTTTACTAATAATCTCGCAAATACAGCTTTACAGTGTTTTTTGCATGGTACTCAGGTATTTGGATTCCCTTCACGTGTACGGGGTGACAGAGGAGTTGAAAACGTAGATATTGCTAGACTAGTGATTAATACAAGAGGGCTAAATCGAGGGAGCTTCATTTCAAGACGTAGTGTGCATAACCAACGAATAGAACGGCTTTGGGCAGAGGTCAATAGGGTGATGTCAGCTTACTACAAAGACCTTTTTAACTTCATGGAAGAGGATGGCATACTAGATTGTCACGACGAACGAGATTTGTACGCTTTGCATTACGTTTATCTCCCAGCCATTCAAGCATCTTTGAATGAATTTGTCCGTCAATGGAACCACCATGGTCTACGCACTGTGCACAGCATGTCACCACTTGCCATCTGGTACTCAGAGGTTGAAACAGGTATCAACGATGTTGATATTGGTGATATTACTTTATATGGGATGGACCCCGATGGTCCTGTAAGCGATATCGAAACTGGTAACATGATTATTGTACCTGAAAGCACAATACGTCTTACCGAAATGCAGGCGAATGACGTCAATCGTCTCGTACCAAATCCTCTTGCTGATGATGGCAATCATAGGATCAGCCATTACTGCAGAATTCAAAACTATTTAAAAATACAATACCAATGATGTTCAAGTAGAAAATACGCAAAAACAAACTTACTAATACTTGAAAGTGTAGTTTATGTAGCTGGATAAGATTGTCTTTGTTTTGTTTTGTTATATATATATACATGTATAGTAAACAGCTTTTATAAAACAACACTGGCGTGAAAATGGAGTAACGGCACACTATATATAATTACTAGACTTGCACCACGCACGTCTGTCTCTTAAGGCCCGTTCACAGGATCCGATTTGTCGGACCCGATTGTCATCTTGGTGAGTCCACACGGGTGTAATAAACGTTCTTCAACATTCACACTATAAGCAAGCAATTAAGTTCCCCTGCAGTGACGAGAATACATTTTGCAAGCGGGGAGCGAAATGGTCAAGTGCATGGAAAACGGGCTTAAAAGACAATGAGCGATTTCGAAACGTGTTAGTCTGCGATCTTACAATGAAATTTGTCGCCCGTTTGTATAGGGCACAACATTAGGCGCAATGTTTACAGTTAATCGATTCTAGTTTTAACCCAGCGGTCTGGAAACGTATACACGGTTCGAAAGAGCATTAAATTATAATTTATCCAATGTTCGTAAATGTTTGAAAAATGTTTGAAGCATCTTATCTATACAATTTTAAATATATATATTTGCTCAAGGTAATCGATCTGAACTGAAGTATATATATAGTGTATTAACAGCATTATAAATTTCGTGCGGCATGGCTCATGGTTGAAACACTCGCGTTTAAAGTCAACGGTTTAAAATATTTATTTGTTTCACCAAGACTAGAAAGTTACATCGTTCGAAAGCGCATACTACAGCAACTACGATATCATAGTACCCAGGAGTGATTATATGTTTGGCGTCTTGCAGATCGATCATCGAAGGGATGGGTCCCTGTACCTTGTTCTCAGGCCTCGCGCCTCCACGGTAGGAACAAGGTTGACTATCGTGCCGACAACGACGAGCCGCGATGCAAAATGCTGCCAGCACGGCACACGAGACCCCAAAACAACGGAGCCTCCTCCATCCCAAGATCTGTAAAGTCACCTGTCTAACACGGGGAAATATTATTAGGCCGGTAAAGTCACCCATCCACGAGGAGTGCCAGCAATCCAGAACAATAATGCAACGATTAGCATCTGAAGAGGGCGTAAGCCATGGCCGAAAGAACCGATGCGCCCCGAGCTTAAAGGCCGGAGAGCGCTAGAGGTAGAATACGAAAAGCCAGGAGGGAGAAAAGGGAGCAAGCTGAACGATGAATAAGCCGAATCCTACAAAACAACAGATTATTTATATCTAAGAACCCGGAGCCCAAACGAAACCGCTGACCCGTGTCTCGCAAACGTATATTTTATTACATACTGTAATACATTTATATACATGCATATATATAAACTGTTTATAAAGGCGGTATTAAACGTAGTTCGTATGAGTAAACATGGTACAAAGTTCAAACATGCAGAATGCAAAATGGCGAAAAAATGGCCTGTATATACACTGTATTGCTTCATGAAAGCTTCAAACCCATGCAGATTAGTGAAAACAGGCATGGCCTGATGTACAAAAATATGACCAACTCAACCGACCTTTTAAACATGATTGTGACGCAGGATAAAATTCGTAAAGCTTAGCAAAGTTGTGAGATTTTTGGCACTGTGTTTTCTTTTACTTTTTTTTCAACAGATATCACGCCATCAGCTAATGCGTCGATAAAGAAAGTCAAAATAAAAGCTGTTGATCATAATTAAAGCTTATCTCTGAATAGTATTTTAGTTGTTCGATGTAGATATTAGCGTCAAGTTAAAGGGAATGTTTCTCGCGCTCAGAACTTATGACAAAATTGTACCATGCACATGTATGCATCATGCACATGAACCCGTAGAATATCGGCACCTTAAAAAGGAGAACAATAGGCAACTTGAGCCAATATGGTCTGTAATATGACTTCCACATGATGTGAACAAAACTAAAACTTTTAGGCGGCAAAACCAACAAGAACAATGTCAATGTTAATGTTAATATATCATCAAACAGTACAATGATTGTTATACAATGTCAAACGACCAAGCAAATGAGTTGGCCAAGGTATTACTGAACTCCTCAGATAGTTCATTATATGTCTGAAATGTAGACGGTAATTTTAAAAGTGGACCACAAGTGTGGGCAACAATACACCGAGCGGCGCCAATAGAATTAGTAAAGGCAACTTCGATTTCCTTCACCGTGATGATATTACTTCCCGTAACGAACTGCAACAACCCTGCCAGTTTGCTGTCATCCAACGACTTGACGTACCGTTTGAGATGGTCAAGGCACGTTCGCTCTGCATCAGAGCATGGCTCTGCATGCATGAGCTTTATGACGCGTTTTGACGTTGGCTTTTTTTCTTCATACATAGCGCACAGGCTGTTAAAATCGTAAAATTCAGGAAAACATTTTAATACTTTCAATTTTACACTCCATGCCATGGAGATATACTTTGGTTTCTGGACCAGCTCCTGGTGCGCTAACTCCTCAATGATGGTTTGAATATTTTCTTGTGTTGCCAGGCGATAACATTTATAGCTGCTTAGCATATCCAAGACATCTTCATGGGCAACATCCACCTCACCTTTTAGGCACTTTTTTGTAATCTCCTGTTCGTGCTTCGACACATAAGCGTAAAAGGAATCAAGAAGACATTCTTTGGTCAGGGCTTCATCTCCATACAGGCAGCTTGCTGTGAAAGCTTTAGACATGAAAATTGGAAAATACCTTGCTTCGCGAAACCCAAATACGATAATTCGTGCAACGCTTAACCATTGACTCTTCTGGTAGTCATGCCTAATAGAAGGCACTTTCTCTGCTGCTCCTATTGCCAACGAAACTGAAAATTCTTTCCAGAATAGACTTAAAACATCGCGTGTCACGCCAGCTCCACGACCGTTTTCTGGATTACCGTTATCTCCTATAAGCACAAATGTCAGTTTGCACTGGAGGATGTTAGGATTGTTGAATTCCGAGATCATTGTTCGTAAAATATTGCTTCTCGGTATGACAAGTTCCCGTGTACATTGAGGAACCGGTACCTCAGGGAAAAATAAAACTTCTGGTAAATCGTCATCTGCATTGAACATGAATTGTCCATCATCGACAACTTCCTGAATAACCGGTATTTCTTGTACATCACCTATTTGTGTGCAAAAAAATGCATTATTTGCAGTGCTCCAATATAACGTTAAGTAACTTCGTTACATTCTACAAACACGTATAACTGTAATACACATAAATTACGCAAACATTATATAGTTTATAAATTATAACACAAGGGTGGATATGTGTATCGTGCGTCGAACAATTTTTTTGAAATAGTAATATATAAATACATAAACGCCTGTTTACACAGGCAATTTTTTTGGCGATTTTAGGTGCGATTTCAAATCGTACATGTAAACTATCAGCGAGTTTTATAGCGATTTGATAGCGATTTGTCGCAGCGTAGTCGCCACGGTTTCGATCCTACTCGACTTTAGACGCGATTTGATGGCGATTTCTATTTGGATATCAACCAAAAACTGCCCTTTTTGCATGGAGTTTTTCTTCGCCTAGCCGGTTGCCTGTTTCGTTGGTTTCACTTTCATCCGCCATTTTCTACGACAAACCACCCTTGGGGGTACGCAGCGGCAGCTTTTTGTTGATATCCAAATAAACATCGCCATCAAATCGCGTCTAAATTCTAGCAGGATCGAAACGGTGGCGACTACGCTGCGACAAATCGCTATAAAATCGCTGATAGTTTACACATACGTTTTGAAATCGCACCGACAATCGCCGCTTAAATTGCAGAACAAATCTCCACAAAAATCGCCCGTGTAAATGGGCCGTAAGGCTGGCAACTCTTTATACTCAAGTATGGCCTACGAATATATCATTAAAAAAAGAGCAAATACTTTGCATATACAGGTATTGATGAAAGGTATAATATATGCAACTTAACTAGCAGTGCCGGTAAGCATGTGACTGCCTGACCAAACAATGCCATCCAGGAAACATCTTTTACCTAATTAAATTAAATTATTTTCCGACCTACGAACCTGGATTTTTATTACCGAAAACACAACATTGGCCTTACCATCAAGGATTTGCACAGCTTCTTGCTGACTTGTAGAAGGCTGAGAAAGGCTACCTTGTTCTGCAGGCTGCCATTGGCTGGTTGGTTCAAAAGGATTAATACCAGACACTTGTCCAGTTCTACTTTGGTTACCTGCAAATTGTGAAAAACATGTACAATCCAAATTTAATAAAGAACATGTTTTCAATTGATCCTTAACCCTTTCATATAATTAGTTTTACTTGTCAGGAGGTCTCCTCTTGACCATGCAATAAGTTGTCCTAGTATTGAGACAGAGTAAAATAATCTCATTATTATAAACTAATTAGTGGTCTGTTTTAAATGCTGCATTCTGATTGACTGAGCAACTACTGTAGACCAACAGTAAAAACAGCTGCTAAAAAAACAACATGTTGCAATGGTAAGTTTCCTAAAGCAATTGTATATATACACAACTTTCCGCATGTCTTTGAGCAATAGTTAACATGAGCTTTGCCCTTGTTAACTATTGCTTATAGAGAAAGTCTAGCAAATTTGATATTTTCGGAGGGGGTCTTCTGTCAATAGACCTTAAGCATAATGACGTCACAAGCTTATGCGTGACTACTAAGACCAGAATTCCCCGCAAAATGTGCAATGTTTGTTCTAATAATTCTCGCGGGGACTTCTGGTCTGAGTAGTCATGCATAAGCGTGTGACATCATTATGCGTAAGGTCTATTTCCCCCTCTGGTGCAAGTAGCCGACCATTGTAAAATTTCCTTCCTGGGGCAAACGTCATGACAGCTTTAATAGAATTAATCGTTAAATTTCCCTACGGTCTTTCAGTGCTATCAAAACCTCAACCCATGTTGCATCATTAGTAATATATTAAAGATGCCCGACCCTAAGCCCTAACATTGATAGGTGCACTACAGTATGTAAGAGTTAATGGCCGAGAACGAGGGATGTATGCTGCGTCCGAGGGCTGTATATAGCATACATCCCGACGTTCGAGGCCATTAACTGCCTTATTTAACGATCGAGGAGGTTTTCCAACAAAGTTTTCTCTATTTTTTCCTCATTCAACAAAAATTTTCCTAGTTTTTTCCATCATTTCTTATCTAATTAGTATTCATAGTGCTGTATGTTATATACATCCCGCGGTACATCAACGAAAACCGACCAGATCGTTAAATATTTTTTCTCTTTATCTCTCTACAGGCTTACGCGAAACCTACCCAAGAAGCTTTATAATATGTTTATATATATATACTTACTTGAGGAAGACAAGGATATGCTATCTGTAGAAATTGAAAAATCATCTTCAACATCTTTTTCATGAGAAGTCTTTTGCTTTTTTTCAACATTAGCAGGGGGTGTTCGTACGATTTGCACTGATGGTCTGACATACACAGGTTTATTATCCCTGAAGACACGACTCATAACTGACCCAGTCAAATATTGACCAGCTGCCAGTGTTGGCGTCAAGAGTGATGTATGTACTGAATGCACAATTTCAAAATCAACACCATCCGGTATTTTTTCTTGAAAAGCTTCGCGTATTTGCAGTATTATCTCAATGTCACTCCATTCTTTCATAAATTCAAAGGCATTAATAATATGTCCCTGTTCTTGCAAGAAAACCTTAATTCCTTGGCGTGGGACATTCATATCACCTGGCCCAGTCAGAAGAATGAGGTCGCGTGAAAATGGTCCATTTGCACCTCTGGCTTTTGTTGCTCTTTGACTTCGTGAAGTTCGCCTGTTTCCGATGGCAGTTCGCTGATTATTAAAGTTTCTTCTAGCATTATATAAAGGAGTATAAATATTTCCACTTGGAAGTGCAGGGGAAGAGACGGTCAACTGTCTTGGTGTGGGACCAGATGTGGGGCCACTAGCTGTACTGGCTGTAAGTACAGGCTGTACAGCTGTTCGAGGACTTCGAGCTTCGTTTGGGTTTACATTTATATTCCTAACACGATGTCCTGTAAAAACTGCCCTTACTTCTTCTTCTACATTCTCGTTGATATTGACAGCACCACCTGCTGTATTATTTACGGTCGCTATTTGTCCATCATTTGATAAAGCTTGCGATAAATCGTCAATTTGATGTGCAATTTGCGTCAAGATTTGTCGAGGAGAACCGCCATGTTCGGACGCCAAAATTAAAATCTCGACTGCCCGAGAAAAATCTCGACTGCCCGAGAAAAATTAAAATCTCGACTGCCGAGAAAAATCTCGACTGCCCGAGAAAAATTAAAATCTCGACTGCCCGAGAAAAATTAAAATCTCGACTGCCCGAGAAAAATCTCGACTGCCCGAGAAAAATCTCGACTGCCCGAGAAAAATCTCGAATGCCCGAGAAAAATCTCGACTGCCCGAGAAAAATCTGGAATGCCCGAGAAAAATCTCGAATGCTTTTGTCCACTATGGCTTTCCATAGACGCACAGCTTAACTTCTACGACACGCTGTGCAGGGAAATCCAAAAACATGTAAGTTTGTTGAAAGAATTTATTTACCAGGCTCGTTGTACAAATTTTCATGCGAGTAAACCTTAGACTGGTCATTGCTTATTCTGTGGTACCATTATTTTTTCAGATGTAAAAGTGTATACTGGATGGCCAGGATGTTCCAGCGAAATACAACATCAAACTCAGTGGTGATGGTGCAAAGATGACCCGGCTTACAGGATTTGTTATCATTTCTTTCTCTATTTTGAATGCTGGTGAAGCTGTATTAGGTTCCAAAGGTTAATGTTTGTTTTATACTATGATAAACATGTAGTCTCATTGACACTCTGATTGCACTAATTGGAGATCAGTTTTTGAGAAAAGCCTGCATCAGTCTTAGGACACCTTGCATGTGGCTGGGATAAATAGTGAAGGGTAGTAAGTATACACTGATGCGAATCTAACTCAAGCCAGCGCACTAACCGCACATACCACCCATCTTTTCAGAAATTTTCCTTCCATAATTAATTTCAAAATGATTTTTAATTGAAACTAAGATTATTCCTTCCAGGAAACCAGACAGTTGCTGTGATTAAGGGGAAAGAAACATATGACATCATCCAATCATCTTGTGCAAGGATTTTTAATGATGTGAACAAAATTGTGGAAAATGGATTCATAACAATAGACGGAAATCGTGTACCGCACCTTGTAGTCTGAACCTAAAAATATCTCCACCGCTTTGTATTCATTATATTCATATTGGTTTTGTTTTTTTTCTCTTTAGGACCAGTCATTATTAGTGCCAGTTAGGGTCTGGATGATATATTTTTTAGCATGAAGTCTTTTTAGGACCCCTTATTTTTAGCAAAATATCCCTAAGCGTTATGTCCCCGTCACCATATTGTTTCAATATTTTTCATGACCTCCCGAAAAAATCTAATCGACAACATTAATTGATAAGCTATGTTCCTTCAATTATCTACAGTTTCTTTTGCTGTTGCTGGGGATGAAAGGTGCAAGTTCAGACTACGCCTGTATCTGGTGCAAGATTCACAAGTTGTTAAGGTACGGTAAATATAAAATGCTAAAATCAACCTTTGTCATGCAAGAGCACACACTTCTTGTAATTCTGGCCAACACAAGAGCCAACGCCACATTTTATTTACCATTTTTTGTGAGCACAGAAGCAAATTTTGGAAGTACTGTACTGCATTTGTTGACAAGAAATTATGAATAGCCCCCTTCGCTCTGCTACATCCGGAAACACATTGAATATTCATTTTATTAAACAGATATGATATGACAAAGCCTGAAGATTTTTATAGAATGGAAAACATCAGAAGAACTTTGGACAACATAAGAAAATGTTGCCTAAAACAAACGTTTTCCTGCGAACGTCCTCCTCTCCTCAATATTCCTTTGGAAAACATTGTGCTGGACGAGCTTCACTTGATGCTAAGAATTACAGGTATATAATCATGGCAACAAGCTACAATCCTGGCCAAAAATAGCTGGGACACAGTCACATTTATAAATTATATTATCACACATATGAACCCATCCCCCCCTTCCCCCCTACAATGTTGAATAAAATGTATGCAATGTAACTATATGAGAATTATGTGTCCGTTGTCGTTTGAAACACCAACAAATACAACATTGAGGGGAGGGGGGCTGGATTTTTCAAAGAACTCAACAACACTGTCCCACGACTTTTGGCCATGATTGTCTGAATAATAACACAATTGAAAATGAACAAAAATAGGGCTAAAATATGAAAGTTAATTACATGTGTCAACAATGTCGTCACATGGAAATGTACATGATAACAATATGCATCAGAACTTCGAAGTAAGCCACTTCAATTATAACACAATTACGTTAATCATTAAAAGATTGTGGGAAATCGTTAGTGATGTCAAGGTAATTGAGCCATTAATTTGGTCAAAAGGATTAAAGGAAAGAGAAGAGAAATGAAATGTAATGCAATCTCAGCAGAGCAAACAGCGTTTGCACGATGTTTGAAAGAGTTGCCTGGCGGACGACGCGTTCATGTTATTGTGGCTATCGCATCTGGAAAGGGGGTGATTTTAGCAGACTTATCAAAAGATGGACGGACCATTTTTCAGCAGATTTATCCGCGAACATTTTAACGTTTGTTTTGGAAGGGCGGGACCCAAACATTTAGGAAGACGTGTCTTTGTAATGGATAAGGATCCTTCGCAAACAAGCAAAGTTGCTATGGAAGCTGTGACAGACATTGAGGCAGAGCTTCTTAAGATTCCTGCTCGGTCTCCAGATATCAATCCCATTGAGGAGGTCATAAATATAAATATCGTGTCAGAGTCGTTTGAACAATTTCAAGAAAGAGTGATTGAATGTTTGCGTAGCATGCCTATCGATGTAATAGATTGAAGGTATGCCAAAGCGAATAGAAATTATGGTTAAAACAAAAGGCCATAGAACCAAATACTGCTGACATGATATGAACCTGTTATTATTAACATTATTAAACAGTAAAGTATGTGTGCGCTCGACGCAACAGTTCTCAGCAACAGTTCTCAGCAACAGTTCTCAGCAACAGTGCTCAGTGGAATGTATGTAAATTCGTGTTATATATGTGATGTAGTAAACCAAAAAATATTAAATTTGTCTTAGCTATTTTACTTCTCCATACAAGTATGGTATTTCGTCGACCAAGTGTAATTTAGCGTGATTTCTGACAGTGCTCACCACAATCCTATCTAAAAGTAGAGTAAGGTTAGTTATTATTTCACCACACTTGCGCCAGAACTTTCTATGTATTCACAACATATATAGGCGAGCACTGTACATGAGCACTGTTTATTTATTGTAAGTACGTAGTGTTGAAAACCGAACAGATCAAATGTCACTGTTGTCGAAAATGAACTTGGCAAAGCAGTGAGTGCACGGTTTAAGTCGAAGCTGCATGGATTCTGGAATTTGCTTCCAAAAATGGAAGAATCGCCACCTGACACTCTTATTGCCTGGGGAGATCTTTTGCAAGCACTTGAAGGAGACCGTCGATTTACCCACGCCAAACACTTTCTCCAGTAGAGATTTAGAGCTGTCTAGCGACACACCGTTCTTCGCAACAGCTGATGCCACGCCACTTATAAAAGGTGGCTGTATTGATCGTGCGAATACCGAGATGATGAATAGCACTCCATCTAAAGTCATTCAAGAAAATGACCTCTGCTTCCATCCAAGCAAACGAACCCGTTGCAGGATTGCAGAAGGTGTGGTACACCGTCGATTTTCTCGTCGGGAACCTTTCCGTATTTGCTCTACTGTATGTAACAATGTAAACAACTCTCTGCTGTTCATTACCTAACGTATTCATATTCTTTCACTATCTTAGTAAATACAGAGTGTGATCTATAGGGGTTTAGTGACTAGTGATTTGACGGATTTATTATTTTAACGGTTTAATTTATTCCAAATATAACGTACATGTATCCCTCCAATCCATATTATTTTAGTTTATTTAATTTCATAATTTAGTTGACGACTATGTAAGTAATAGTGCAATATAGTGCTGTTTCATTTTGTTTTATTCAATCTCTTTTTCAACAATTTTTTTATGTTAATTTTTTCAGAAATATTTTATTACATACAAGTTTTACTAAATTCTATTATCTCACACATGAAACCCCCCCTCCCCCCTACAATGTTGAATAAAATGCATGCAATGTAACTATATGAGAATTATGTGTCCGTTGTCGTTTGAAACACCAAAAAATACAACATTGATGGGGGGGGGGAGGTGGCTGGATTTTTCAAGAACTCAACAACACTGTCCCGACTTTTGGCCATGATTGTAGTTATGGTAATAATCTTGGTATAGATGCCAAGGTCATTATCATTCAACAGTCCAATTACCTGACACTGGTGGTATTTTAAAACCAAAGGCCTACATGATTTGCTAGTCCATCGCTGTAAACTTTGGACTACAAATTTTAAATGTTTACCTAATAGTCATACTTCACAAACATATATAACAATTTGAATTAGACAGCAATTTTGTTTCATTTATCTTGCCAGATAAGCTTCTTGATAATTTGGTGAAAGGAGCTTTAGATAGAGATGTTGGTGCAAATCTAGAAAAAGCTCCACGCAATGGACGATCAATACATCTTCAAAACCTGATCAAAGCTATTCGCGGTTGTGGAGTTTCCTTTTCAGTTTGGGAAAAGCGGGATGCTGATGGAGAAGCGAGTGGAGTTTACGAGTCTAATGGGGACAGATAGAAAGGCTCTGCTGGAAAAGCTACCACCTAAGTTAGATGGTGTCATTGAGCCTGCAACAAGCACTACAGTAATTAGGATTTGGAAGGTACAATGTACTTTTCATATACTGTATTTTTTAGCTTAATTTCCTGTTGTGTATTCAAGTAGTGCTCTACAACCGATTAATTTTGCTAGTTTAAGAACTAATTGCACTATTCACTGAGATTTAGTATAAGCAGATCACTGAGAATAATAGACCTCCTCAGCTTTGAGATTGCTAATTATTCCCTTATTAAGAGAAGAATTTCCTATTATACTTTGACAGGATTTCAACCATATTTACACAGAATGCATACAGAAGCAAGCTCCAACAGAAACAGATGTTGAAATGAATTGTTAAATGTGCAACTGATGTCATTGCATATTAAACTGAGATGTTAAGACCTATGTGTATCTGCCCTCTTGTTGCCACAATTTTCATGAAAATCATCTTACTATACATGCTACAGTGTATACATAACACCATATTTTTACCTTCATGACAGGCTACAGCTTGGGTTACACTGTCTCACTGGGAGATAAGATTCGGGGCTATGGCATACAAAATGTTACACCATATATCCACGCTATGGTGTACCACGTACCTCGCTCAATGAAGATGCACAATGGAATACGAAACTTTTCTGGGCAAGGTAATTGACATATTCCTATCAAAGTATTCCTACTAATTATTGGCCGAGGGCCTTTGCTCAAAACCTCGAATACTTGCTCTATTTTTATAGGCATCCGAAGTTTGTTTTATGGAAATATTAGTAAGAATGACCTGCTTTACTACGAAATAAGATATTATCTAATATTTTACAATAGGTGTTGAAAAACTTAACGACGTTTGCAGGCAGATTCATTTGGAAAAATCCAACAAGTGGGATGCGACCAAAGATGTTTTGTTGGTTGAAGAAAGGCTGAAACATTTAAGTGATTTACAGAGGACACCACGACAGTATAAGAAGAAATCAGATGAATACTGGAAATCGAGAATTTGTGAAGCCTCGATTATGTAATCAGGAACAGACTGATGATAATGTGGAGGATATTTCAACTCTTACCCCTGATGTCTTTCGATCACGATTGAAAGATTTTGGAATCAAAACAAGAGTAACAAATGTCACTGGACTACAAGATATGTATCGCATATCTTTGCAGTCTAAAAAGTAACCAGGGGGGTTAGCATTTTTGTAAATATGTCATAATTATAACTACAGAGCAACGAGTACAGTATAACAATATATTTAACATTAACAAAAGCATATTGCATATAATATTAAAGGGGGGTACAGTCCGGTCTGCGCATGTGCAAAATTTGTTTACATTTTGACGCTAGTACATTTAGGTTACACAAAGTAGGCAGTCTTTGTTCTGTTTCGATTTATAATTCAGTCACTGTGATTTACTCAAGCTTACTAAAATAACAAATATATGGATAATAGATAACAAATATACGAATATGGATGAAGTTTTAATTCTTTGGATGATATTGAAGCCGCTCAAGTACTGCTTTGACTGCTTTCCTCCATTGTCAAACAACACAAACGTGCGTTGTATTGCTCTGAGGGGCATGGGGCTTTGTTTACAATTTGCAGTTGGAGACTCCGGACTGTACCCCCCTTTAATGTACATATCTGAGACTGAACTTTAACACCCTATTACCCTGCATATACTGTAGGCACCCTCAGATGTAGGCGTATGCACTTATATCAGAATATAGGTGCATAGACCTACAAGTGATCAAAATTTGAATTAGGCAAAATATTGTATAGAGAAGTTTCAGGTATACAAACTTAGTATGGTAAAGAACAGAAAATTGTCTGTCAATATATAAATGCTAATGTATAAGTAGATGCACCTACAAACAACATCTTTACTACCAAACATTTTGAAAAATTGTGAATATCCGCTTATAGGTGCATGCACTTATGAGGTCAGTGGCGAAGCTAGCCCTTTAGAATTGTATTGTCTTTAAACTATTTCGATGCAGGTTTATTAGCATAGCATGATCAGTTGCCATGGCTAGCTTCGCCACTATATGAGGGGTAATAGGGTTAGTGCGTTTGATTTATGTTCACTTTATAAATATTACACTTTCAACCTATACATTATCAATATTACAAGCTCTTTTTACAAAAGAAATGTTTTCAAGCAGTATTTTTGGTACCACTTCCAATTTTCTGTTTTTAGACAAATATTTTGAGGAACTCCATGAAACAATAGGCTTTGCCTTGATGGGAAATTTCACTGAAATGCCTTCACCAAGTTGATTCAGGGTACAAAACCAATTATCTGGCAGTCCATCAAAACGACAAAAGTCCCCTTTTTCAAACATTGTGTGACCCTTGTGCTCGGCTGGCCTACCTTTCCCAAATGTGACGTACCGCCACACATCTAAGTCCATGTTAGCATAAACTGATCCATTGGATTAAGACTTTAGGCTTGACTGGATTGCATGCACAAAATCTCGACATGCGCTTTCCAATCTGGGCCCATCAGGTCTTTCTGGCTTGCCATAACTCCTATAGGAATAAAATAGGTACAATTTAATGTTGCATAAAATAATATATTTAGTTTACGAACAGTTTACAATATTATAAATACTAACCTTAAAAGAGCCTGGTTTAAATTGTCTGATGGCTCCCATGAGCAACTGTGAAATGGCCAGCCTTTCCACTGATGGAGGTATTCATAGCCCTAAAAACAATTTGTATTAACATAAAATAGATATGCCTACCGAATCACATGTCTCGATTCATGATTCTGCAACAACTGCATTTTCTTTCAAGAATTCAACAACAGCATATTTACGTGTAGCAGAATCCATCTAAAGTAGTGCAAAAATTAATACATAGTTAACATAAGATATGGGTATGGTATTACTACAAGTAGAAAAATACAGTAGGGTGAATTGAACTTTAACATGCTTCTGCCCAAACGTTATTGGTTTGATACCCCATCAGGGGAAAAATTACACAGTCATAGCGGATCAACAGTCATTATTTTTCATTTCATGTAGTTGGTACATGTTACTACTGTACGATATTATAACCCATCATATAAGTTTACTTCCGCTTAAACAAAAACCCTAGGGTAGAGCTAGGAACTAGCTATATCGCTAAGATAACCAAAAGTGTCTGTCCACAGCCTTGTGCAAGTGAAGGGGAAAATGATAATGATTTTGTTTTTAATGCACAAATTGACAAATGACTAACTGCCTGAATGTCGAAGCAGACCCCCTAAGTTCATGTCTAACCAGGTAAAACTGATCACCAAACTTGCTAGCGTTATTTTGAGTGCTGAAGCCACCACGATTACATTACCTTTACTATTAGTTGTCAGTGTGTAGTAAAGCCATAAACAAAATCTTGCTTGGCAAGGTCAACCTTTATTGCTTTCTTCTTAAGAACTTGTGAAGAAAGAACTTTTAAGAGCTATCCAGCGTTGATTTGCCTTATGAACACCGATGAGGCGAGAATCGCATTGACTTATAAAAAAAGCTTCAGTTCTCTCATAAACTCTGCACACAAATACCTGATCTCTTCTTTCATCAAGGTGATTAGCTTTATCAACCACTTCACAGCAAGATGAATTAGTAAGAATGAAAGCATTATCTGGGCTTTTTAAGCAAAGCGTAGACTCATAAACTCTGCACACAAATACCTGATCTCTTCTTTCATCAAGGTGATTAGCTTTATCAACCACTTCACAGCAAGATGAATTAGTAAGAATGAAAGCATTATCTGGGGTTTTTAAGCAAAGCGTAGACTCATAAACTCTGCACACAAATACCTGATCTCTTCTTTCATCAAGGTGATTAGCTTTATCAACCAAATGAAAGCATTATCTGGGCTTTTTAAGCAAAGCGTAGACTCACAGGTCGATTGAATACTACCAGACTCACTCACTCAAACGTTTTGCAATTTGTGCAATCGGGTTCTTTCCTGACCGCACCATTCTTTTTAATTTCTGCATGTAGTTTTCAAATGGAAAAGAGGCACTACATGCCTCCAAACTACTATACTCTTCTACCTCATCAGCCAAATGGACCATACTATGTACATTGTAAACTAAAAACTCATTACCATACAAAACCCTACCCTGCTCAACAAAGTACTCCATCAACTGCCAGGTTATTTGAATTGTAAAGTAGGTTTAATTTATTTTGATATTCATATATTAGTTACTAAACTCAAAATTTTAAGATAACTGAGTTGTCTCGGTCTGTTGTATGGCGGCCTCTTCTAGATTCAATGGCCACTTGCCCAATCACTCTGTTAACATCAGGATAGCATTTGAAACATTTGTCTTAAAGAATCATTGTCAACCACATTGCATTGCGCGCGTGAATTCGGTCCGCCGCCATTTTGCTGGTCGAGAAATTCATTACAATAACGTTGAGTTTTGTCATCCGTGAATATCTTAAACATCCTTCTTGAATATTAAATAGATTGCATTGTTTTGGTTAGAAGACGTATTGGTATACGCCATTTAGTGTTTATTTGTCATATATTTCGCCCCGGTTGTGGGTTTTTGTGCGCAAAAATATGGCAACATCAACCAGCGATAGGCTGCCAAAGCGTATATATCATTGCATGTGGTGGCAGAATTGTATCGTGTATGTGAAACACGCTCACCGTAATTTGCTGTTTTGCTTCTTCCACGGCGATCTGGTGGCGTTCAAAGGCATTTCGGCCAGCGTTTGTATTCTGGGGATCAGCTTCGCCGCCGCTTGTACCATCCTTATTTTTACAGCCACACTTGCAAATGTCGACACAGCGCAACCCTTCATCACGGCAAGGACAACCACGTTTCTTTCTGCCGCTGCCTTTACTGCAAGTGTTCTTGCAGCTACAGAACTGGAACGTAAACAACAATTCAAATTAGAATATTTTATGTAATGCATTTGACAAAAAATATCAGCATTTAGATACAGGTTTTTAGCATATACAAAAATTCAACTTACTTGACTTCGTCTATTTGGTCAGACAAGGACAACAGTCGACGGCCCAGGTTGTTCCTCACCAAGATTATCGTTATCCTCCGGCTGTTCCGTATAAATTGGTGAACCATACATATTCAAATTATCTTCCGTATCATAACGTGAAACATTTAAATCTGAATCTGATTCGGAGTCAGACATTTCTCTTTATTCCGAAGGCTTTCAAATAATAAATAATAGCTGGCAGCGCAGTACTTATCATATCACGCGAATCAAATATCATATTTAATTTTACAGTTCCCGTATGTATAAACAAACATGAGCGCGCAATGCAATGTGGTTGACAATGATTCTTTAAGAAACCTTTAAAAAAGAGGAAAATTATCAATATTTGTATTTGGTACACTGTCTATAATAGCATTTTATACTGTATAAAATAATTCATTTTACTGAAATATAATATTTTAGAAAAAGGAATTATATTCAAATATGTAATTCCTTGCAAAATCAAATAAGTTCTACAAATTTTGTTTTTCGAAGGCTTCTTTACTATTAGTCTGAAGCAGAGTATAAACTGAAATATATTAAGTACTGCACATGTGTGTTTAATGATTTAAGTTGCCAGTTGCCAATTAGTTGTGAAATTATGGTCACTGACTCACCAGTACCCAATTTTTGGCAAAACGTTTGAGTGCTGCATAGACAGATAAATTGGTAATAAATTGGTGTGAAAAGGTGACGAACTGCCAATTCTGTGACTAACCTAAGAGCCAATCATAAATTCAAGGTAAAAAGGCCACTCATGCCGGAATAAAGTTCAAACAGTCCGAACATTGGCAGGGTTCGCCGCCAGTATATTTGGTCTGTGGTATCCCGCATCAAAAGTCAAAACATGCAAGGTCAATTTGTTTTTGAAAAATAACATAATGTATATATTGTGTATGTCAACAATGTTTTGCAATGCAAACTGACTTTGGAATAACCTCTCAACCAAAACAAATTTACAAATAGATTTAACTCCATCTTTGTGGCACATTCAAACACCTCAAGGAAAAACAGACAGACAGTGCTGTATTATTTATTACAGTATGGAGATAAAGCTAAAATTATGGATCAAGTTTGTAAACTGGAAAGCTCTGTTAACATTTGCATACATGTGCACAGGAACATGGTCACATATTATATTTAGATAATAACTAGTTTACAAGCACAGCATGGAAACTTGTTATTGTTGCACAAGCTGAATACAGACTTGATGAGAAGGTAGCAAGCAGACTTCATAGAATAGAGATCAACAGTTGATCTACCTTCTCATCAAGTCTGTATTCAGCTTGTACAACAATAACAGGTTTTTACGCTGCGCTTGTAAACTATTTAAGAGGCCAAGTGGCAAGTATATTGAAGCCAAAGTATCTTCCAACACCAGACGCAATTACTACCCAGTAAATCATAGTTATAATATTAAATTAGTAGTGATAATTACTGTACCTCTGTCATTTCTAGTGTTGGTTGCGTTGAAAGAAAATTATTTAAATCCAAACGCGAAGTTGACTGTAGCTATGCCAAAGACATGTGGACTGGCGAAGTGATTAGAGCTTCAATGTTCTGTCGCATAAAAAATCTCCTGTATTCTGATTGGTAGAGCCGCAGTCGGACCTCTGCGAAGACAGTGTTTGCATTTGTGTTGCTAAATTAAGCAAACCGTCATTGTCGCCTGATTGGTTGAAAACTCATTTAGTTGATCCGATTGAAATAAATGGGTAGGAAATATAAAAATAAATATATATTCACCTTAGCTTATCAAATAGTATTTTCACGTACCGCATAAGGTAGCCTATTACATGTTCCGATCGTGTTTTACTGAGAGAACATTTATTTGACTGAGACCCGATTTAAATGACAATCAGACCAACGTCGAAACAACGATCGCGGTCACTGTAGTTATTGACGGCGAAATAAAGCATATTGACTGCCAATACCAATAGGACTTTACAGGTCATCTTTTCACTCAGATACATAAAAGATGCATATGTATGTTTAGTTTTCATGTGACAGACAATGCGAGGGGAAATGGCCTCTTACGCCACAGCGCATATGTAAGTAAAGGCGGATTTCCAGTCCTCGCACGAAGCAACTTGCAGCTTGCTGCAGGTAATTGCATGGTTTCCACTGTATTTCCAATTCCACCACATGCAGCTCATTGCAATAACTCGCGGGGTTTCAAGACTGATGAAGCGATCGGCGAGTTTTTTTTAACAAACTTCGAGGTGTTTGGATACAAGTATCCTGATGAAGCACTCTGAGTGTTTCAGATATAGCACCTCAAATAAATCGGTATTTACGAGAAAATAGGGGTGAAAGTTGATTAATTTGTAATTTCTTGCTTCAATATCTATGCAAATTAACCACCAACATGGTAATGATTTCCTTTGTGCAGTTTTCGCCATGAATTACTAATGATTTGAAAAGTTGACACAATTTGTTTTGATTGGTTATATTTACTGCGAGTACTTGCCGTGAGTAAAAAATAGTTCAAAGTTTCTAACAGTGAGTTGCTTCATGCGAGGACTGGAAATCTGCCTTAAAGCCTGATCATATGTGCAATATAGCTATGCATGCATGCATTACATCCGAACATGCATGCTTATAACAAGGTAAAAATAGCAACTGTACATTGCATGAAATATATACAATTTTGCCTGCATGTGTTTTATCTTTTAATGCATGCAATACACATGTAGCATGCATGCACAGTTTAGAAGGGTAGGTAGGCAGCCAAAGTTTAAAAATACCCATTGAATGTGCATATTCTGACATTGCATGTGTATAGTAAGAAGTATGCTATTTGTCCTGTTGACTAGATATGTTGCAGGACTTTGTAAGTATTTGGATGTATTTTGATCAATGCCATATAACTAATACGTCCTCATCGCCGGAATCTGTATGCAAACTTTCATTTGGCGAATCAGAATTGTCGCAATCAAGACTGTGGTTGCTTTCACTGCCTGATAAACTCTCATCTTTATTCATCAATTTGTGCAACAAAACTAGCGAACAACAAGCGAAGCTTCGCTATAATCTCAACTTCCATGTTCTTTCTACATGGAGTTTTTTTCGGCAATTCAATTGTGGAATCTTCTTCCTTTGGAAATACGATTATATCCACTTCACTAGGGACGTTTAAGCATTTGCTTTTTAATTATTTCTATTTTTCTCATTGTAATCCCTTGTTTTATCATGGAGATCGTTTACAGTCTATTTTTCATACTCGCTTACGGCTTAATAATAGTGCTCTAAATTATGATCTTTTATGAAAAATTGTATTGCTTCACCAGCTTGTACTCGATGTGGTGCAGATTTAAGATGTGCAGCACTATTTGTTGTTTTGACCAATGTTTGCTGCTCTATGCACAGTTCTGCTTACCGCCGCCTCGCATTTGTTAGGAGATAAATGGCGTTTGGCGTCAGACAAGAAAAAAATTAAACGGCTTTTAAATGGTGATTCTGATGTAGATTTCCAAACAAATGTTAATTTATGTAGGTGTGTACAGTCGTTTATCTCAAACAAATCGTTTTCTGTGATCTGTAAATGCTTATGTTCGTATCGATGTAAGCACTTTCTGTTCTTTGATTTCGATCGTGATATGTTTAAAAAATCATGTAATGGCATGAGCTCTCCAGATGAGCAAATGAGTGTTCTTAGAACAAATGCTGAGTTTTAAATATTATTTACATAAGGAAGGGAATCCGAAATCGACCAGTCAGGTTCTAGACACTTATTGTGGTAGTCAACATTATCGCAAGTATTATCAAGTAAGTATTATCGCCCAGCAAATAGCTCTTAAGAAAACCATAATGTAAACAGCAGTCGTATAACCATAAGAAAATATTTAATAACTAACGTTCATCGTAAATATATGTAAATATTTACAAGTTTCTTCCTCTGTCACTTTGGCAAATCGACTGGCACCAGACTGCATTCCGTAATTTTCTCCCGCCGGATAATTACGCCATGCATGCCAGGCCGCCGCCACGTCAATGACGTCATCTCAATACATCATGACGTCATCGCATACACAGTAAATATATAATCACAATTCCCGGGTAGTTGGAATGCTATACTTTCAAATTTTATTTGGAAATGCTGTCTATATTTGACGAAACAGCTTGTTTAGATTGCTTATATTTCGATATTAGCAAATACCGAATACTAAATCACATACATATTACATAATACATTGTACAAAACTACGAATGTGAAATGTTAAACAAATTTGTAAACTGAACTGAAAACTAACAGAATGGCTAAAATGATGTACTAAATTATACGCAAACTATGGTAACAGGAGTACGGTAAACTGGTTACTGCCAGTTTCGAAGTTGGACGAGTTCTAAATTACAGATGACGAAAGTGCACAGCCCACAATGTGGCAGTCTCCAGAAATGGCAGTCTCGCTTTTGTCTTCTCTATCCTGTCCAAGACTTTACTTCTTCTGTAACAGATTTTGCTGCCAATAACTGGAATTGCATGCTTCTTTAGGCCCTTGTTTTAGTCTCCATGCAGGTATAGTTGTGCTACTTCTTTAATCATTCTTTCACTCTGGAGAATGTCTGCAAGCTCCAGTCTAGTTTGTTTCTCAGGGACAAAGATGTGTTGCTTTGACCACCATCCTGCTGCTGTGATTTCATGACAGAGTAGTACGATTCGACAACTGACTCTGGTCCAACTTTAGCCAAGGCAATATCTATCAGCACGCATATTTCCGGTCCCAACATCGTGTAAACCTCTTCATTTTGGTAGATGGACTTGTTGGCACAATATACTCCTTTGATACTCCATATCATCCTAAATTGGACATCTAGTGTTGGACTTGTTGGTAAACTAGGATCGGGGACCGACAATGCGAAGGATTGAAGTTGAAGACTGGAAGCTAGAGATGGAAATTCAGGAGCCAACTCGGTCAAAGGCTTTAAACGATTCTCCTTCGTCACCAGAAGAAACCAATTGACCATGATCTTCTTTCTTTCCCATAAAAAATGCTTTAGGGCTTGCTTCAGCTTTCGATAAATGACATAGCTGAGGCCTGGTTCCATCTGAAGTGTACCATCCTCTATGGAAGATCGGATATGATCCAGGGAGCAGACATATGCCATAAACTTTCCGAACTCTTCATTTCCATTTTCTTCATGCTCCAATTCAAGCTCTGCAATCACGGGCTTACTTCTTCGACGCTCTCCACACAGAAGGATGAAGAGTTCTTCGAAATCCAAGCACGTCAACAAAGAGCACATGCTGGCCTCGGCATACACTGCAAAACTGCCAATGATGTTAAGAAATTGATGATACTGCGAGGACCAAATATGTGTTGCACAGTTACCTTGGGTCAATTTCAGCTTCACATCCTTTGACTGGGCGATAGCGCTGCTGAGCATCTTCCCTCTGCGAAACATAGTATGGATATTCTTGGACCTGTTTACCAGCCTTCTAAAAAAACTCAGAAGACGATCCTACCTTACCATCCAGTATGTCTAGGATGGCAAGATTGATCCAATGCGATGGATCCCAAATCTCGGGATCGATTTGAACGTTCAGTTCTTGGTGCAGAGTTTCTCCGAATTCTCTTGCTTGGTACTGCCCATCACATGCAGTTCCTTGCCAGGATGACTTTAAATTGAAATCAGGACATTCGTGCGCCCAAAAAGCTTCGGTGATGGTGCCAATAATCTGTTTGGCAAGCTCGCTCGCAGTAACACCACTGACGGCTCCGGCTCCTTCCTTTGACGAATAGACGATAGGGGAATCAACTGGAATTGCCGCGCGCTCACCATCGACCATGGGACAAATAATTACAGCTTGGTTGGAAAGGCGTCGGAGTGCTTTTTTCTGCGGTTATGAAGAAGTGAGGTGGAAAAGATGTAGACTCGAGTGGCGTTGAAAGGAAGACGGCTGTTTGGCGGTCAATCCAAACATTCATGGCGGCCATAATTTCGTTGAAGTGATCGCGAGAATGGCCAAAATCACCAAGATCACTCCCAGTTGAGACATGAGCGGCTATTTGGCTCCCAAAATTTGGACTTGATCACGGAAACAGCAATTCTAACCAGGTTTTATGTGACTCGTTCTCCTCTGGCCTGTTGCTTCTTTACCATTGCCTCGTGCTGTAAAGCGTCAAAATGCAACTGCGAATGTTCTCCGCCACATGCCAAATGATGCTTGATGTTGTGCTTCATACGGTACCAACATGGGTTTCCTCCATTCACAAGTAACTCGGATTTCTCTGGTGGTAAAATCAGTCCAGATGACAAAGAACCAGAGTATTTGCCAATGCCTTTGAGAGCAACTTTACACGGATCTTGTGCTGCTTTAACATTCATTCGCGATTGCAAAAGATTGTAGCAGGTTTCACAACGTAGAACAGATGGCGTTTTCTCTGCGGAATTACCTCCATAAAATCTGATTTTGAAGATCTTTTCGGTGAGGTCGACAATATTTTTTAAATTTTCCCAATCTATCTGTTCACTTTGGGTATCAAAAGCAGATATTGCGGGGGATGATTTCAGTGCTCTTCCAGCGTCGGATTGATTGGAAGCTGTAATTTTCATGCTTTTCACGGCTATGACTACCTCATCTAATTTCTTATGAAGCTCGTGAATATCTTCTTTTGAAGAGGAATCGGAGTGGACATTCTCATTTTGTGGAACTGGGGGTGTTTCAGGCTCAGCCACTGCCGTTAGTGCCATACAGCTTCAGGACGTTCATTCAGCTTCAGGACGTTCAGCTTCATTGGATTCGTGTTCTTCTAGTTCTGCGGTAACTTCCGCTACCATGCGCGTTTGCGTACAGGAACCATCAACTTTTTGACCGCTTTTCGAAGGAGGCTAAACATATTGAAACGATGATTACAGACAACAACAAGACGCTCGCTAGGCGTTAACTCGGGTTACTTCATT